>JZKD02S1646658.1:29841-48025 GCA_000966675.3 Picea glauca | reverse complement strand
ACCAATCCGCAAAAGGGGATTTGGTCCTATTACAATATCCGACATGATCAATCCACAATGGAGATTAATCCTATGAATAAAATATCAATAATAATAAGAATACTCTTTGCAGTTACATTATTTCAACAATTTTGCGGGCTTGTGGATCCATCAAAGGGTTTTTAGGGTTTATGTAACAGGTTATGGGATGTCGGCCCATGGGTTTACCCATGTTTAGGCCTTTTTGTAATTGGTAGATGGAAATTGGCTTAGTGCATGACTACTAGTGGCTATGTGCATGATGGGTTGATTTTGGCTTAGTGCAAGAAGTTGTAAGTGCTTTGTGCTACTAAGGAGTTGGCTCTGTGCCTTGACCTGATTTTGAGGAAGGTGGATCTAGTGTGTGGTGCGCAGATCACCTATTCACTGTGGATTTGGGCTCTGTGGCTTTGTGCACAGGAGCATATGAATTTAAGGAGATCGAATACTAATAAAGAAGAAGAAGAAGTTGGTGGATGTAGCCCCACACTGGGGTGAACCATGTATATCTTGTGTTTAATGTTCTTTATGCGGTTTATCTATTAACATGTCGATATTTACATATGTTGAATAGATAGATGGATGCTTAGTTCTCTATTGATAGTAAATCCATGCTAGATTTGATTTAATGTTGCGTGCTAAGTGATTGGAAGTGTTAGATCTTGATTGTTACTGTACTTCTCTGTAACAAAGGTTAATCTTTGATGTACATGAGAATCATAAACTAATGCATCTTGTTGGCTAAGTGCTCTGTTAAGTGTTGTAATCGTAGATATGTGTCCCATCTTGGTTGTAGACACCTGAGTCGTACAACCCCCCCTGCCTCTACCTTAGGTGAGACTTCATCTGCTTTGCAGGTGTTGCCGAAAGGGCCGGTAGTTAGGGTTTTGTTGGTGCATTGTTGAAGTGTTGAACCCTAGGTCTGCCCCTGTGCCAACAAATGGTTATGTTGGTGGGACCTGAAACTATGATTGTTGGGAACTGAAAAAAAGAGAAAGCTCTGTGCGTAGATCTATTGCTGTAGGGCGTAGTATTCTACTTGACTTGTGAAGCTCTGTGCTAAGAAAATAAATCGGATCTGAAAGAAATAGGTAAGATCTTAAAGCTTTGTGCTTTGGTGAAGGTAAGATAATTGGAAATTTTTGCTTCGAAAGTATGAATCTAGGTATGTTTGATAGATTTTCTTATAGTCTGAAAGCTAGGGAATAGTTAGAAGAAAGAGTGGATCTGGATAAATTTGATAGAAATAGAGAAAAATATGTTATTCTTATGCATAGAAAGAATTTTTGGACTAATAAGTGGATGCAGGAACCCAGAAAGAATTTTTGCAGATTGCAGGTACAAAAATGTGATCCCAGTGCGCAGTACAGGAAAGACTAGGGCTCATTTAAAAGAATGAGATGATTGCCACTGTGTTATAATTGCAGAAGATCGAGACATCTTGCTCAAGAATGCCCTGGTGCAGGTCCTATTTGTCTTTATTGTAAAGATATTGGTCATGAGGTTGAGGATTTCCTAAGAATGATTGCTAAAGTTGAAAAGATGAACAAGAGACAAGAAAACTATAAAGAAGGTCAAGAGACTGAGAAACATACAGAAAAAGAGTCAGAGACCATGTTAATACAGTTAAAAGAAGAAATGGATGATCATAGAGACATCAATTTACCAGAGATCCTCAAAGAAAAACAATGCATAGTTACAAGGATAGAAGACTATGACATAGACTGTGTATTGGATGAAGAAACGCATGTGAATATTATGCCAGAAAGCACTTGGGAAATTTTGGGAAAGCCTACTATATTACCTTCATTGGGAAGGATAGGCTTTTTTAAAGGAAATATGATAACCCTACATGGAAGATTTACTAATATTCCTATGATTTCTCATGGAACTACAACTAAAGAAGAATTTGAAGTTATTAGGTTTGTTGAGAACAACACCCCTTTCCCACTTTTACTAGGAAAGACTTGGATTGAGAAGAATAGGATTAGAAGGAAAGCAGAGGAGGAAGCCACATAAAAGAAAAATCAAGAACTAAGGGATTGCATAGCTCGAAGAATAGATCGACTGATAGAAGAATGAGAAGTTGAGTCAAAGAAATAGAATGAAAGAGAAGTAGATGTCGACTTTCAAAGAGCGTAGGAAGGTTTAAAGGACCTATCCATGCAAGAAGAAAGTGTGTCCACCCAGGACCTAGTAAGAAAAGAGGTATTACCTTTGAACCCTTTTAAATAACATCAACAGTGCAAAGTCACTACGCTAAGAATAGATAAGAATAAGAATGGAAAGAGGAATCCGAAGAATCATGTCACAGGAAAGAAGGCAAGGAAGCTCAGTAAGAAGAAAGCCAAGTTAGAAAAACTATAGGAAATTCCAGAAGAGACTTCGTAGGAGGCAGATTTGTAGAACTCAAACTTTGTCAGAATAACAGAACCACGCAGAATGGGACTTTGCCACGGTGAAGCTATCTTTGACATAGCGAAGCTATATGACCGTTGGAGGTGCCTCGACTGTTAGAATGACACTCCAGAATGACTAGAAATGAAGTTATTGCTGGAAAGACTGTCATTGGACCATTGAGACCGCGTCATAACGGACGGATTTGTATTGACCGAGGTGTTCCTTCCCATTGGAGGAATATGTTACGATGTTGCTTATTTAACCCATCGGATGCTGCACCAGTACCACTTTTTGCAAACCAAGATATCCGAGCTAACAAAGAATCGATTGTATATTGCGCTGTGCTTTCTATACCTCGCCATTCATTTTATTACCTTTCTTGTCCGTTCACCTACCCAACTTATTTTATTACAAGTGTGAATGTCGGGCGAACATAGCGTGTTAGAGAAGTTTGTGGAGGAGATACTTGTAGACCTCATGACTGAGAAATTCATGTATGTAGGACTACAGGCGTCGTCGACTGGGGGACTGAAAGACTCCCCCTCAACTGGACGTCGTTCTAGCTTAACTGTGACTGAGAAGCAAAGTAAGCACTGCGACGATATGGATAACGTGAAGCATATCTCGTCGGTCTTGTTGGACTACATCACGCCTCTGGCTGGCGTGGTTAACCACGACAGCATCCCACGGGATTTCGAGTACATGCTGATCATCGTGTATATCCCAAAGGGGATACACATAGTTGGACCTCAATTAGGACATATCCCAACACTGAATAACAACGACTTCAACCTAGGAGACCGAAAGAACTATGCGATGCTCACACCACATAGGTACTTGATGAAGACGACTAGGAAGAAGTCGTGAATAGTCTCCCAGTCATGGATAAAGGATCTCGCACAATCAATGATCCTGAATGTAATGAAGATTCCCCACTTTTGTCAACAACAGGAGGTTAACGCTTGTGTTAAAATCCTTTTGTCGTGCTATCATGGAGGCTATTTGTGGCTCGACAGGTACATCACTGTGGATCCGGCGCTGATCTACTTGATCACAGGACTGAGCATGCAGGGACCAGACCCTCAACATTTCTACCCAGGGAAGGTTGTAGATCGCTCCTTGGCACAACGCATAAAGGAAGACTATCGTGATGTAGAGAAGGGAAAGTGAGGCTACAAGGTAGACTCCATTCAAGCTGGCGCAATGCACCTAGCTTGTTAGCTTATAGCTGGTAAGATCGTCAGAAAGAATCATCCAACACAGTTCATTGGATTTGTAGTAGACCTTGCTGAGAAGTTTTTAGAAGGAATGCAAATGAACTGGGTGAGCTGCCTCATCAACGAGTTGGAGAAGGATTGTTACGAAGCACAAGATCAGGGATATGAGTTTCATTTTAGTTGGCTACTGATATTGATCGCATTTGTCACTTGGAAAATGCCGGAAGGAGCAACCTTCTCGGAAGTGGAGCCATTAGATCCATTGGCCGCAAGGTTCTCCACCTTGTGGTATACAAATGATATGGAAAAACAGTGGAAATCGAACGCGGTGTTCCATGCTTACTACCTACATCTGAAGCATGTTATTGAAGCATTCCCATGAATGACACCCAACACTTTGCATTAGTACAGGATGATAGCAAAGTTCCATGCAGATCGACACTTCATTTATATCACTGCACATAGGGATGAAAGTAAGGAGGAGCTACAGTCTTATTACAAGCTAACCGACGAAGACATGGAGGAGATCACCAAAGAATGGCCAACATAGTTCCTTGTATCGGTGGAAGATGTAGAACTCTCTGACCTTGACATCATAGGTAGTCCATTGGTCACCTGGGTCAAATATGATGGACAGGCTACTGTGGAGAAAAAGAAGAAAAAGGAGGAAGTGCAGAACATAGAAACCGATGAGGAGGACAACGCCTCAGAGGAAAGTAGGCCTGACTCACCTGTAGGAGGAGGAGGAGACGAAGTGAACCAATAAGAAGGAGGGGAAGAAGGAGAAAATCAAGACAAAGGTGAAGTTACACCTCCGAAGGATCCCCCTACAAAGGCTAAGACATCAAAGAAAAGGAAGGTTTCCCCGCAAAAACCCTAAGCACGAAAGAAGACCTGAGCCAATAAGCCTCAATCGAAGAATCTACTCACAGTGGATGATGTTGATCTCATCATCACAGCCATAGAATATGCCCCAGAGGATATCTTGCAAAGACATGAAGAAAATCAAGAAACATTGTATGATAGAATAGTGAAGGAGCTCAAGGACATACAACAAGCTATCCATTCGAGCCACACAATACCTACTGTGCCTTCCTCAGTGAAAATTGTAGAATTGGGGGATGAGCCCACCCAATTACAAAGATTAGTAGGTGCAACAGAGGCTCGATTTCATCGAGTCCAAGAATAAAAGGAGAAAACTATAGAAGCCGTGAAGCAAGAAAAGAAGAAGGTCTTAGAGAAACTTTGAGTTGTGCAATAGGAGAAAGATTAAATCAGGGCAATGTTTGAGGAGGACAAAGAGAAGATGCAGAAAGAAAAAGATCAGTTTCTCATAGAGCAAATTGTGGTAAAAGAGGCAGTGACTAAAGTACTTCGCTCAGTATTGGGCTTGGCACAGGAGGAACCACAGTCAACCGATATGCAAGTGGGGAAGCTTGTCAAAGCCATTCAATAGCTTCAAGCAAGGATAATGGAGTTAGAGCTCCAAGGAGTGTCGAGCACTCCGCAAGAAGTGCATGATCAGAGGGAAGAAATCACCAAAAGCACAACAGAAAGAATCAGGGCACTTGCCTCAGAGTGTAAGCAATTGATTGATTGAAGTGCGCAAACCTATGAGTGCCTTGTAGAAGATCCAAAGCTGAAGAAACTAGAAGCACAACTTCAGGAGGTGAAGAAGCAAGCATCCACTTTGCAAGCGCAAATGAAGCTACTTATTGTAGTCGAGAAAATGAAGTGATCATAGGAGTAGCGTTTCGTCCAATAGCAATTTACTGCCGTCCATAGCAAAGTCATGGAGGTGACATAGAGACTCCATCTGGTGTAGGACAAATCCTGCATGCTTTTTCAAGAGATTGAAGGCCAAGGCTCATAGCTAGACCAAGTAGTTGCGACAGTGGAACAACGCCTGGAAGGGCCTGTTACAGAGAAAGTGATTTAGGAGTTTGTTGATCAGGAGGCTCTAGCGAAGTAGCAAGTCAAGGTATCTCGAGCTAATATTGAGGCCTTCGAAGCAACACTGCCCAAATCCGAGTGACTCGGGACAAGTCACAGGTGAGTGTTGGGGGCATGTTGGCCCTTGACCAAGTTTTGAGGAAACATTGGTTGTGTTTGACCACTTTTGGGAATTCGATAGACTGGTTGAAGATGGAGCGGCCAGGTGGAGTGGATATCACGAGATCTCACTTGTTTTGCGGGCTTGTGGACCCAACAAAGGGTTTTTAGGGTTTCTGTAACAAGTTATGGGATGTCGACCCATGGGTTTACCCATGTTTAGGCCTTTTTGTAATTGTATAAATAAGTAGTAGCTAATAAAGGTAGATGGAAATTGGCTTAGTGCATGACTACTAGTGGCTATGTGCATGATGGGTTGATTTTGGCTTAGTGCAAGAAATTGTAAGTGCTTTGTGCAACTAAGGAGTTGGCAGCTCTATGCCTTGACCTGATTTTAAGGAAGGTGGATCTAGTGCGCGGTGCGCAGATCACCTGCCCACTACGGAGTTGGGCTTTATGGCTTTGTTAACAGAATCATATGAATCTAAGGATATCGAAGACTAATAAATAAGAAGAAGAAGTTGGTGGGCGTAGCCCCATACTAGGGTGAACCATGTATATCCTGTGTTTAATGTGCTTTGTATGATGTTGTGAATGTTATTTATGCGGTTTATTTGTTAACATGTTGATCTTTACATATGTTGAATAGATATATGGATGCTTAGTTCTCTATTAATAGTAAATACATGCTAGATCTGATTTAATGTTGTGTGCTAAGTGATTGGAAATGTTAGATCTTGATTATTACTGCGCTACTCTGTAACAAGGGTTAATCTGTGATGTACATGAGAATCATAACCTAATGCATTTTGTTGGCTAAGTTATTTTTTAAGTGTTGTAATCACATATCTATGTCCCATCTTGTTTGTAGACACTCGAGTCCTACAACCCCCCTTGCCTCTACCTCGGGTGAGACTTCATCTACTTCGCAATTGTTTCCTAAAGGGATGGTAGTTAGGGTTTTGTTGGTGTGTTGTTGAAGTGTCGAACCTTGGGTCTGCCCCTGTGCCAACAAGAACCTACATACATGAAAGCAAAGAAGATACCAACAATCATAATGGTAGAGAGCAATAAGTTATAATTGGGTGTTGAATGGAAGAGTCATGATTGGAGGTTCTTTCATCTTGCTTGAACATTGACTCAACATGGAGAATGAAATTTTAATTAGTAGTCTTTGACATCTCAACCTAGATCTAGGGAGATGAATTTCAATTATATGTCTAAAAATACACTCTACAAGATCATCCAAAAGGGGATTTAATGCACCTAGAATTGGTCTAATAAGAAGATGGGTTGGTTTTAGCATCCTTCCTACATGACATTAAATGTTTATAGGATGAAAATTCCATTCATCTCAAGCCATAATTTCTAGGTTGATCTCCTCCACTAACATCTTAAATATTCTTTGGCACATTACGAGGAGAGGAGAAAGAAGAAGGGTTCAAGGATCGATGTTGAATAATATCATAGGTTTGAAGAATTTTTCATATCTTAGTTGTATTATGAGATGGGATAAAGGATGACATCGAAGTGAAAATAAGGGTAGTAGACCTCCTTCCTATCAATGGACAAATTCTAAAATGTTACTTTAGTTAACTACCCTTAAAGTCAGTTAGACTACACATAGTATATTTTTCTTTTGATGTCAATCTCTTTCATAGTTTCAATTTTATGTTTTGCTTGGATTTATTTTTTCTTTTAGTCAACTACTTTTGAATCTCACATTGCTTCTCTTTGATTTAGTCTATTTTAGTTTTATCATAAGATCTTGCATATTTGATTTACTTCCTCTTAGTTACTGTATTTTGTTATGGAAAGTATCAACTCCACAAGAAGGATGAAATATGTGTCAACCTTTGGTATAAAAAACAATGAGACAATTTTTTCTTTTACCAAAATTTCAATGGTGCATAGATCCTATTTATAATTGGAATTCAAACAAAATGGATGTCAAAAACATATGTACATATGTTTCAAAATTTCTAATCTGGATTATATTGAGAAAGAAATGGATCACATATAGAAATATAACCGACAATACAAAATTACAGTGAAACCCAACTTCTACTAATGAATAAAATAATCGAATATTGTAGAACACACGCTGACTAGAATGGTGGTTGGTTTTCTCTAAAGAGAAAAAGATGTCGAATATGCGCATTCATAAAAGGATGATTACAAAGACGCCAAAAAATGGACTATTATCATTAATCCTAAAACACAAATAGGAAAAAAACTTAAACATAAAAACCCTAACCCTGGAAGATGAAACACCAAAAGTATTATGGGCCTTGAGGTGGTTAGTTGATACATCAACTTCCTAGGGGAACAACTTTTGCATACGATCTTTGTTTGGGGCACATGATAGCTCATTGGAAATAATTATCCAAGGATTACAACTTTTAGTTGGATCTAAGGCATTCCATGGAAACCCTTGGCCCCTCAAATGTCCAAAAAACATCGTTTAGGGCCTCAAAACATCCTTGGAAGTTTGGGAACCAAAAAACTCTAGAAAAACTACCAAGAAGATAGAGAACCATTGATTCAGTGGAAGAGGTGGGTGGCCACCGATATCCACCCGGATCATTCCTCCCCCCTTAGGAAGAAATAGTCTCCATTGCATCAATTTCCCTCATCAAATGGGGAAACTTCTGTTGAATTTGGCTCCTAGTGAGCCACTTGTCTTGGTGAATAAGTTGTCATGATTTGGCGACCCAATGGAGTTGTATGTGTTGTTGTTTGGTGCCTTTAATATTTGTATCCATGATTTGATCAATTGTAGTATGCTCAAGGTAGTCATGGTTTAGTTTTGTAGGGGGAAAGTGCTCAACTACCTCTGAGGTGTCCAATGGAGGTGGAAAATATGGGTGAAGGAGCTCCACATTAAAGACTGGATGCAGGAAAATGAATGGGGGAATACTTAATTCAAAATCATTCTCACCTACAAACTTGGTGATGATGTAAGGCCCATATTGAAGTGGGAAAATATTGTGATGGGTTCCCGCAAGGCTCTCTTTCTGTAAATCTAACCAAACCTTATCACCAACCTGAAACATGTGTGGAACCCAATGTTGGTTATTTCATTGTTTGTACTTGAAATTGGATTTCTGCAAGATGTCATGGAATTTTTTGTGAATGAGTTGAATCCATTCAACAAATATGGCTACCTTATCAAACTTTGTTTGAGCATGGATAGATTCTTCCCATGTGGATGCAATGGAAGAATCTATGCCAATTGGGGCCTATGGATGGAACCCCAAGAACACCTGAAAAGGGTTGTGGCCAATAGAGCTATGAAGGGATTGATTGTAGCTATGTTGAACATAAGTAATACTCTCATCCCATGTGTGGGGATGTTTGAAGTTGTACATTCTGAAGATATGAATAATCATCTAGTTGACTACCTCCATCTACCCATTGATTTAGGGGTGGAAGGCAGTTGATTTGGTGAGCTTGGTGTCCATCAATGATCACACACTAGACCAAAATTTACTCAAGAACATGCTATCATGATCTGAAATAATAGTCTATGAAAGTTGGAAATGAACCCAAACATACTCAAATAAGAGCTTAGTAGTGGCCTTGACTATGATACTCTTTTTCCATCTTATAGAATTGATCAATGAACAAAAAAGCATAGTCAATGCAATTCTTGGTTGAAGGTAGATCTGACATGTATTCCATGGAGATGGACACCCAAGGCCTATCAAGTGTAGGCAAAGGGGTGTATAGCCATGGTTTTTTAATGGTGGTTTTGGAGATGACATAGGAATTACATGATATGATATATTTACTGACATCTTTTCAAAGCTTCAACCAATAAAAATACTTTTGCAGTACTGCTACTATTTCTTCCATGCCAAAGAGTCTTTCCACCCGATTGTAATGAGTTTCCCAAATCAACTTCCCACACTCACTTGAAGGAACATAGAGATGGACTAGATGGCGTAGAAATCCATCCTGGAGATGAAAGTTTGGAACTTGTGTACCTATACTTAATGTTTGATAGGTAGTAGTGAAGTCAGAGTCACTATTGTATAATTATGTCCACCTAGAGGAATCATTCCCATAGGGGTTAAGAAATATGGTTAGTGCCACAACCGCGAGTCGATTGATGCAATATGCAACATGGTTGGTGTTTTCCTTATTGTACTTGATGTTCAAGTGGAATTGGTGAAAGCATGTGGAACACTTATGATATCGTTCATTTTGTAACTTTAATTGTGTTTGTATGAATTGTAGAGGCACATGATCAATGTAGATGATCGTTTCCTTTCCTAGAATATAATGCTTCAACTATCAACATACTTGCACAATGAAGTACATATCTTTGTCATAGGTGGGATATATACGAAGAGAATAAGATAGTGTTTCACTGTGATAGGTCATCGGATGTCATTACTCAGTGAGGCATCTGTCTCAATCTTAAATGGTTGTTGCAGGTATAGTAGTGTGAGGATTGGTGTGGAGCAGAGGTGATGTTTCAAATCCTAAAATGATTTCTATTGTGACTTGAACCAGGAAAACTTGGATTTATATTGACCCTTGGTCACTTGAATTAAGTGCCAAGCGATATGATAGAATCCAAACACGAACCTATGGTAGAATTTGGCGATGCCCAAGAAGCTACGTTTTTGTGTCATAGTCTTTGGGGATGGCCAGTTGTGGATGACTTGGATCTTGTCCAGGCCTACATGAATCCCATGTTCATCCACGATATATCCCAAGTATTTAACGTATAGTTTCTGTTGTTGGAGGGTGCTCAGGACATGTTGGATGTGTTGCAAATGTTCTTCCCGAGGCTATCTCAATATGAGGATGTCATCCAAATATATGACCACAAAAGAGTTTGTGAAGGGATATAATATATCATCCAACATCCCCATGAATTTTGTTGCAGCATCAGTCAAGCCAAAAGGCATGACCAACCACTCAAAAAGGCCTTCTTTAGATTTGAATGTGGTTTTCCATACATCAGTTTGTTTTGTTTTATCGAAACCTGGTGGTAGTCGAACTTCAGATAAATATTACTAAATAACTTGGCACCTTTAAGTTGATCAAGAAGATTTCCAATCTGGGGGATTGGGTATCGGTTCTTGAAAATGATATTGTTCATGGTTCTATAATCAGTACAGAGTAGCCATGTCTCATCCTTCTTTTGTACCAACATAATTGGGCTCCCACAAGGTGAGAAGATCTGTTGGATGTCGCCCTTTTGGATGATCTCATGAATCTGGTGTTTTATTTCCTCATTCTCCAGAAGGAAGCACCTGTATATTAGACCATTGGGTAAGGGTGTACTATGTATCAATTAAATGGAATGTTTTACCTTAAATTGTAGAGGCACCCCGATAGGTTAAGTGAAGATATCTATATATTTTGCTACAACCTTGTCCATTTTCTTCTACTATGTAGAGATATATTATGCATAGGTTATGGTAGTCACAGTGACCTTTCATTCACCTTCTAACCAGACCATGAAGAGGAAAAAATTTTCAATCTAAGAGATTACCTCCTGACACTATTTTGTTGAGATCAATGAAATTGAAGTAGTTGAAACTACCTATGGTACCATGTATGGATAACCTCCCAACGTAACAATGACACTATGAGGTCAGGAATCCTAAACAACATGACATTTACACATATCAAGTTTCCCTAAAGAACATCACAAAATTTGAGTGGGGAAACATCACACAATACCTCATATTTGAAGGGATTGATGTCATAGATACCTCATATTTGAAGGGATTGATGTCGTAGGACAAGAAACATTGTTGGTTGATGTGAAGGTCTCCTCCCTAATTCAATCAACCGATGGCGTATGATTGAGGGTGTGGCATTTTCGAAATCTTCAGTCTCTTGATGACGTTAGTTGAGATGAGGTTATTCTAGTTCATGTTGTAAACAATTAAATGTAGTGCGGTCCCCTTCACCCACATCTATGAATGGAAGATGTGTTCCTCCTCCTCAAGTTCCTATGACTTATCTGGTTGGATATTTGTGGTTGTAATGGTATCACAGGGTTCTGCATCGAGGATCCACTTTCCTTTTTCCAAACCAGAGTTTGAGTTAGGGTCCCTCCTTTTCTTTAAGCTTGGCCAACAATCATTTTTTTGAGCGACATTCATCAATGTTATGCCAAGGGATTTTGTGGAATTCATACCACTTTCCCGTGTATTTCTTTATCTTCTTATTACACTTATTTATCTATGGCTTGGACTAATTGTATTGAGGTTGTCTTTCTTTTCTCTATCCTTTGTTCTGTGAGTTAGGGATACCTTTACCATACTTTTGTCGTTGTGGATTTTCATACTCGATTTATCGCTTATTTCGTTGCTTAAATTCCTACTCGATTTTGATATCATATTGATAAGTAGCTGCTAGTGAGAATATGTCCAAGAAATCCATATATGTTTGGATCTACATGTATACGCCAGTCCACTACTTCAAAACCAAGTGCCACTTGGAGTGTCTGATACCCATATTTGAGCACAAGGTATGGAAGAGGTTGGTGTACTCTAACACTATATAGTTCGTCTCCTAACAAAGAGTCCTCCATCTTGTGTATTAGTCATCATGGTTTCCAATGGGGTAGAATTCCTCTGTAGGGGAATCAACAAAGGCCACCCAAGTGGTGTTGAAATAATGTAACTGCAAAGTGTATTCTAATTATTATTCTTGTATTATTCATTAGATCAATCCCCTATTGCGGATTGATCATGTCGGCTATTGTAAAAGACCAAATCCCCTTTTGTGGATTGGTCAAAACATAATTGTAATAGGCAAAAGAAGAAGTCAGCCCCATAATATATTAAAGGGCCCTAGAATATATATTAAAGGTGATTAGAACCACCCAGAAGAAGAAGTCAGCCCTGCCAGTGAAAAGACACCTCCACACGTGCCAGAATTGTATAAATAAGGAGGCTAGCGCCTCACTTAGACACACACTCACTTGTTCATTGAGGAGAAAGTTTCAGAGTTGCAGTTGGAGAAGAGAGAGAGGGAGAGGACTTTCTGTATTTGTTTGAGTTATCTCTTGGCATTTTATTGGCTATCTATAATAAGGAAGTTTTGCTAGTTTTTCTCCCCCGTGAGGGTTTCCTAGGATAAATGATGTGTCTCTTGTGATTGTGTATTTCTCAGTGATCCTATCTTATGCTATTGTTATTTAGTGAAATGCAAAGAACTCTAATAATAGATAAAACCCTAACATGGTATCAGAGTTAAGCTGAAGAGAGCATCTTTCACAAGATAAAGTGAAAAACATCATTGTTGTCGTACATGCAAATTAGGGCTTTTTATTGAAGAAGTATTTCATCCCCAAAACCATCTAGAAAAGTGCGCACTTCCTCAAGGATCACTTTGGCATCCTCATCGCAACTTTTCAGTGTCTAGATCTCCCAGAAAGTGAAACCCTAGTTTTCACAAAGTACTAGAAAACCAGAGTACCAGAAGTACCAGAAGTACCGGAGTACCAGAAGAACCAGAAGTACCAGAGTACCAAAAGAACCAGAAAACCAAAAGCACCAGTCCAGAAATCCGCTGGTCAAATTTGAGGGGGTAAAAGTTGGATTTTTAGAAATATGACTGCACAAGCTTACTCGGCTTAGCTCAACGCATCTATCCCCTGGATCATAATTTCAAAATTTGAAGTTTGAAAAATTAGGGTTTCCTCATAAAACCCTAAGTTGCAGTCTTAGAACCAATTGTAGTATCAATTGCAATTGCAGTATCAGTTGCAGTTGTAGTTGTAGTACCAGTTGTAGTCACCCTTGAAGTTCTTAAGAGTTGGTGATCATTACCGCTGCTACCAGATGGTGCCTCTACCTTCAAGTATCGTCAAAGGTATGTACTCACACATGTTTAAATGATTAAGATTTAAAGGGTATTTGCAGGAGAAGGGATCTCTTGCCATAGATCCAGAAGGATCTCAAGATCCAACACATTTAGAGGAATGTTGCAACCTAGGTGTGATTATTCTGATATGCACCTATTTGTTATGACATTATTTTGATCAGTGTTGCATGTTGTAGCTATGACCATCATTCTAACCTTTGGTCAAAATCTGATAAAAGGTATTAGATGGATTAAAAGTTGAGATCATAGAGTTTATCCTCTAACCCAACCTTCTGTTAATATAGAATATTGTCTTATTATAGAAGATAGGTTGAAGAAAGAACTCGTCATCTTGAGTGAAGGAGACTTGGAAGAAAAGAAAGCACACTCATTCTTGAGGACAAGGCTCCAGGTTTGATTAATCAAGTTGATAAGATTCAAAGGTACACATGACAAATTGATGACTACCCCTTTACAAGTAACCACTATAGTTGAGATAACAGTCTTTGTAAAGTATTATACTTGGTATCATGTGACCATATAGAGGTAAATACTTAATGTAATCATTTGTCTGATACAACTAACACCTCCTCTAGGAGAAACCTTGTGTGTTAGTTCTAGGTTGCCATGGAGGAATGTTCGATCACAACACTATAACAATGTTGACCTCATTTCGTAGTGTATCTCTTACTTTTGATCGTTGCTTCAGACAAGCCACGAATGATAGCTCTAAAGGAGCTACTGTCATGATTATTCGTGCTATTGCTTTGCCTATTATTATCAAAAGGATATTATTCTTGCTTGTTTTTTTATTGACCTTGTTTCAGGTCACGGGTGATAACCCTGAGAAAGCTATAGTGAAGGTTGCAAAAGGCAACATATTATATGAGACATGAAGCAGACTATGTACATGACCATATACACTCATGCACCAAAGAAGATGAAGAAAAAGCTATCTCTTGAAATTCAGAGTATCTCATATGAAGATTTATTGAAAGGAGAAAAAGGCTCCAAATATGACCGAACATTAGAACGGGAAGCAAACCTCGTTTGAAGCTTGACTCAATCTTTTATATTTAGACTTGGTATGCAACACCAAGTATACCCTGTAAGAGATCAACAGGGATGTGACCTTTGATGAATATGTAGCACTCAAGAAATCAAGAAGATGCCATCTTGAAGAAGTATATGAAGAGGAACTTGTAGCTCCCAGAACTACATAATCAGTGAGGGAGGTTACCATATTTGCAGAACCAGTAAGGGAAATCGTAACTTCCCATGATGAGGAAATTCTAGAAGATCATGACATAGTATAATTTCAAGAAACTCCTCAGATGACAATCTCCCATAAGAGAAGCCTTCTTGGGCTAGGGAGCTTATTCAAAATGAAGAGAAGTATGGTGTTCCCGAAGGAACCACGAGACAAGTGAAGAGACCTAAGCCATTCTCCAACTATATGGATTTGATGTGTGATATCATAGAAAAGGAGCCTACCTGCTTTGAAGAAGCCATTCAGAAGAAATAATGGGCAGATGCCATGACAGAAGAATACCAATCCATAATAAATAATGATGTATGGGAAATAGTTTTTAGACCGAAGATAAAGGATGTGGTATCTTCCAAATGGCTCTTAAAAATAAAACATGCTATAGAAGGAAGTATTGAGAAGTATAAAGCGAGATTTGTCGCTCATGGATTTTCTCAAAAGGAAGGCATTGACTATGAAGAGATATTCACTCCTGTATCCAGATACACTTCGATCAGTACCATCATAGCCCTTGAAGCTAATATTAAGTGGAAGTTACACCAGATGGACGTAAAGAAAAATTTCCTAAATGGTGTCATCGAACAAGAAGTGTATATATAACAACCTCAAGGATTTGAAGTTGAATACAATAAGACTCATGTCTGCAAGTTGAAGAAGGCTCTGTACGGATTGAATCAAGATCTTAGAGCTTGGTATGGAAGGATAGATAGTTTTATGATGAGCTTGGGCTTTACCAATAGTAAATTAGATTCTAACCTCTACTTCAAGGTTATGAACAATGAGCCAGTGATATTGTTGTTGTATGTGGATGACTTATTATTAACTGGAGAAGAAAATAAAATCACTGAATGTAAGAAGAAGCTCGCTTTAGAATTTGAGATGAAAGACCTTGGCCTAATGCATTATTTCTCAGGTCTTGAGGCAGGGAAGAGTCCAGAGAGGATTTTCCTTAACCAAGGGAAGTATACATGAGTCGAAATCCTGAAGAGATTCGACATGTTAGAGTGCAAGTCCATGAATACACCCATGGAAGCAAAGTTGAATCTATTGGTCAACACTTCATCAGAATTGATTGATGCAACACTGTATAGATAGATCATTGGATCGTTGATGTACCTGACAAACACCAGACCAGATATATGTTTTTTCGTGAACAGTTTGGGTCATTTTCTGGTAGAACCCAAACATGTTCACCTAGTTGCTGCAAAACATGTGATGAGGTACCTTAAAGGTACATTAGATTGTGGTCTCAGTTATGATGGAGATCATAATTTCACATTGAGTGGGTACACTGATTCTGATTGGGCTAGAAGTGTATCTGACAGGAAGAGCACTTCAGGATGTTGTTTCAGTTTGGGATCAGCCATGATCTCATGGAAGAGTAGGAAGCAATCAAGTATTTCTCTTAGTACAACATAAGCAGAATACATTGCTGTGTGTTCTGCCAGCTGCGAAGCTATATGGCTTCGAAATTTGTTTACCGGTATATTTGATCTATTGATGGAAGCAACCACGATCCTATGTGACAACCAGAGCTGCATAAAGATGATAGATAATCCTGCATTTCATGACAAGTCGAAGGACATAGAGATCCGATATCATTACATCTGTGACATGGTGCAGAGAGGAGCCATAAAGCTCCAATATGTTAGCACAGATGAACAGGTTGCCGATGTGTTGACTAAGCCTCTATCGCGTGTAAAGTTTGAGCACTTTCGAGATAATCTTGGTATAGTCCAAAAGGACCTCCCTCGAAAGGGGGAGTAGTGTTGTGTTGAGATATATCTAGTACTGTTCTTCCAGCTTAATTGCTGTGACGTAAAGCCAGTCTAGTATTGTGACTCTAGCGTAATTACTGTGCTGAGATATGCCTAGTACTGCGCTTCCAGCTTAATTGTTGTGACGTAAATCCAGTCTAGTACTGTGACTCCAACTTAATTGTTGTGTTGAGATATGCCTAGCACTATGCTTCCAACTTAATTGTTGTGATGTAAAGCCAGTCTAGTACCGTGCTTCCATCTTAATTGTTGTGATGAAAAGCAAGCCGAGTACTGTGCTTCCAGCTTAATTGATATGATGTAAATCCAGTCTAGTACTGTGCTTCCAGCTTAATTGTTGTGACGAAAATCAAGCCGAGTATTGTGCTTCCAACTTAATTGCTATGATGTAAAGCCAGTCTAGTACCGTGCTTCCAGCTTAATTGTTGTGACAAAAAGAAAGATGAGTGTTGTGCTTCCAGTTTAATTGTTGTGATCTAAATCCAGTCTAATATCGTTCTTCCAGCTTAATTGTTGTGGTGTTTCCAGCTTAATTGTTGTGTTGTGATTCCAACTTAATTGTTGTGTTGTGATTCCAGCTTAATTGTTGTGTTGTTTCCAGCTTAATTTCTGTGTTGTGATTGTAACTTAATTGTTGTGTGGTGTGCCAGATTAATTGATGTGTTGATGTTCCAACTTAATTGTTGTGATGTGTTCTCATTCTCGTGTTGTGTTGTCAGTCGCATGCTGTGATGATGTGTTTCCAGCCTTTGTGTTGTGATATTTCTACTTTTGATGTTGTATCAACCTTATGTTGTTATTGATAATGAGGATGTATTAGTGTTATACTAATCCATGTCGATGCAGTTGATGATGATGATGTCACTTCATCTCCTGAGTTCTTGCTGAAGATGATGATGATGATGCCATTTCAGCTCCTGATGATGATGATGATATTATTTCAGCTTTAATGTTGAAGATGATGATGATGTTACCTTAGCCTCATTCTGATGAGGATGATGATGCTACTCCAACTCCATGTTGTGTTGATGATGCTCCAGCCTCGGTGCTGTGTTGATGATGAGAAAAAACTTCTGATGATTTATAGATACGCCAGTCAGTGTTCCAAGATGATATTGATGATGTTGTCCTCTCACCCACCTGATGTTGTTGATGATGTTTTCCTCTATCTCACCTAATGTTGTTGTAGAATACCCTTCTTGTTAAGGGGGAGTGTTGAAATAATGTAACTGCAAAGTGCATTCTAATTATTATTGTTGTATTATTCATTAGATCAATACCCTATTGCATATTGATCATGTCGTCTATTGTAAAAGACCAAATCCCCTTTTGCGGATTGGTCAAAACATAATTGTAATAACCAGAAGAAGAAGTTGGCCCCAGAATATATTAAAGGACCCAAAAATATATATTAAAGGTGGTTAGAACCACCCAGAAGAAGAAGTCGGCCCTGCCAGTGAAAATACACCTCCACACATGCCATAATTGTATAAATAAGGAGGCTAGCACCTCACTTAGACACACACTCACTTGTTCATTGAGGAGAAAGTTTTGGAGCTGCAGTTGGAGAGAGAGAGAGAGAGAGAGAGAGAGAGAGAGAGAGAGAGAGAGAG
>JZKD02S1646658.1:8102-22397 GCA_000966675.3 Picea glauca | reverse complement strand
GGTTTTTCCTCTTTCCTCGTTTTTTTTTTCAGTGTTTCATTCTTAGATGCATTGTACAATGGGTACCTAACATGGTCTTGATTATTGAGGCCCATTCATAATTTACACCCTAGTAGTGTTCAGGGGGGTGTTGGAGATATTACACACTCACCTAGAATTATTTTCCTAAGTTTGACAGTCCAATGTTGAGAATGATTCCTTATATGAGAATATTCCCCTACAAAATAGGTCGTTCCTCTTCAGTTTAGAGTCAGTTACACTCAGTTAGACTAGTGGAAGTCATTCATGCATGGAAACCTCAATTTTATCACCAGAAGTTGCATGTGTCTCTCTCACTTCCACACATGTGTCTCAGTTAACTGATGATTGCATGGATAAGTTAACTAGGACTAGGTGGAAGTTCACTCTCGTGTCTATCAATGAGTGTCTATATCTCTCTAGATCACTACTATGGCACATTAGTTACTCATGTAACCTATATCTACTGTAAATTATTCACTCTTTGAGTGTGGAATATAATTAATACAATTATTTGATTCTCTCTCTCTCGTTTCCTTATTTTCACATTTCTTATGTAAACTGTGTATGTCCTTTGCTAGCTAGATCTTATGTGTGCAAGTTCATTAACATTTACAATATTCTAAATTTCATAAACTCATCTTCATTGTGTCTCTCCTAGTGACTTTCCCACCAATCTTTTGACATGGGGGAGGGATTTAAGAAGCATGAAGGCGATCATTTCAGTGTTGGAAATTTTTGAAAAGAGTAATAACCCTCTAAAAGATTTAACCATTTCTCCAAAGCAACTACATCTATTTGGCCTTCAAATAAAGGGATATCAAATTTAACTTGTACCTTTAATCGTGTCGCACCTCCAAAATGGTTTCTTGTTGAAGGTGCCTCTCCCTCTGTCGACAATCGCCAAAGGATATGGGTGAAGTTTTCCATCATCTCATTCCTCTATCGTGCGAGGGATTCCTCAAGAAACATAATGAAAGGACTTCTTGCTCCATCATCTCTTTTGTCTTCTACCATGGGAGGATGCTTGGGATGGTGAGATCAGTTGTTCCCAAGTGAAACTAGTTCAAGACCCAACTCTCTATACCCTGACCTCATCGGGGACATGCACCAAGAAATAAAAAGGAGAAGATTACTATGATACCACTAATATGTATTATATTGAGAACAAAAACTGGCTAGAATGGTGGTAGCTTATCTCTGAAGAGAAAGAGATGTCGGCTACGCTCTTTCATAAAATTATGATTACAAAGAAGATAAAAATGGAATTTTGTCATGAATCCTGAAATACAAATAGGAAAAAACCCTAAACATCAAAACCCTAACCCTAGAATATGAAACACCAAAAGTATTGTGGGCCCCGAGGTGGTTATTTGATACGTCAACTTCCCGGGGGTGCAACTTTTGCATACGATCTTTGTTTGGGGTGCACAATAGCTCATTGGAAAGGAATATTCGAGGATTGCAACTTTTGGTTAAGGTCATGGGATGCCACTATAACCTTTGGCCCCTCGAATTCCAAAAACACCATTTAGGGCCTCAAAATGGCCCCGAAAGTTTGGGACCCAAAA
This sequence comes from Picea glauca, assembly GCA_000966675.3. Classification (NCBI taxonomy): domain Eukaryota; kingdom Viridiplantae; phylum Streptophyta; class Pinopsida; order Pinales; family Pinaceae; genus Picea; species Picea glauca. The sequence goes on along the minus strand of JZKD02S1646658.1, from coordinate 20,808 downwards.
AACTGCCAAGAAGATGGAGAATTGTTGGGTTAGTGGAAGAGGTGGGTGGGCACTGATATCCACCTGGATCAATTTATCATGAAATTATGCTTGTTCATATGTCTCAATGAAAAAAAGAGAAGAACATCCAACTAAGAAAATGACCATTGTGAAGAAGAGGGGTTGCCAGTTCCATTCCATTGAGAAGGTTATGGGTCAGAGCTATGATATAGTAATGTTGAATATTAACATATAGTGATGTTGACATGGATGCAAATAGGAAATATGTTGTAAACATAACAAATTGTTGATGAAAGGAAAGTATCAACTCCACAATAAGGATGAAATAAGTGTCAACCTTTTGTATCAAGAACAATGAGAAAGTTTTTTCTTTTACCAAAATTCCAATGGTGCACAGATCCCATTTATAATTGGAATTCAAAAAAAATGGATGTTGGAGACAATGGTCAAACTATCCATAATAATGTAATAGTGTTGATTAAGGTTGGTTGTCATTGATGTCAACCCTTGAAGAAATCCTGGTAGCACAAACATTTGGGTAATGGACCCAATTTTTCTTGATGTAAAGATGACTCATTATTGTCTTATCATGGTTGATAATAAGTAGAAATGGATGAAATCCAAAGTGGTCCCCATATGGTGAAATCCCTCATGGGAAGATGCTTTGCGGATTGAGTTATCCTAGAAGTATGGTTAGAGAATCCATGCTTATTTGTGGAATAATGAGATGAAGGTCATTGAATTTTTCAGTGAAACTATCCTATATGGATATTGCTTGTCATGTCATTACTAGTGGTATGTGGAATGTCACATAACTTCTCAAAGTTAGAGAGTTATGGCCATGATAAGTTGGAGAACCCAATTTTGGGTAATGGACACAAGTTTGTTTGATGGATAATGGTATGGGTTTTGATATATTTGCAGGTAATACTATTCTATATGGATGGTACATGTCATTCCATTTCTGGTTGTATGTGGAACGCCACATAACTCCTCACAGTTTGAGAGTTATGGCCTTACGAAGTTGGAGGACCCTCTTATGTCATCTAGAATCCCCAAAAGGTCAAAGTAGTCAAAGTGGTTTAAGAGATTTTAGAAGGTAAATAATAAAGTGAAGTGACGAGTGTACTATAATTCAAAGTGAATACAAAGTAAATTATTTAAATAATAAATTTAATGGAGAAATTAGAAGTGGGTTAACCCTAAAATAAGGAAAGTGGGTAAAGTGACTTAGAAGATGTTTTTAAGGAAGCTACTTGGAGAGTATAAATAAGAGGCAAGAATCTCTCATTTTAAACACACTTGAGCATATTGAATACCTATAGGTGTCTTATGTTACTAAAGGATATCTAAGCCGAATTTCTGAGGAAAGTGAAGAAAAGAAGGCTGAAATTCAAGGAAGGATAAATTCTTTTGATGATGCTTTCTAAGGTTTGTTTTTTTTAGGTCATCTCACCATTTTAACAATAATTTTTTTTCTAGAATGACTCAGACCGTTGAATTTATATGCCATTGAGGAAACATATCCAAGTATCCGTGGTAAAAAATTCATCTTGTGGGTCATTTTATTTTTGGAGTTACACTCCGTGGAAAATAGGGTTTGTGGCTAGTCCTGAAACTAGTAAAAAACAGGTCTTTCTGGTACAAATGCCATAACTTATTCATAATAGATCCAAATTCAGTAAGAATAAATGTGTTGGTTAGAGTAAAGTCTGTAGTATTCTTTGTAAAATTTTTAGATCAATTCAACAAATATTCCATGCGGGGAACTCTCTACAAGGTCGCTCTCTAGAATAAGCCAGAATTCAGAAAGGTGTGCCATTTTTTTATATAAATCCTTTTCTGAGAGGTTCCAAGTAGTGAAACCTAGAGGAATTGCATAAAAAATATTGAAGAAAATTGTGTATCAGTTCCATATATTTATTCATTACAGGTACAAAGTTATTATTATTTCAAGTTAGGGTTGTTGAATGATGAAATTGATGAGGGATTTTGGTTGAGGTGCAAGTTGGGTACATGGTCGAGACAAGTAGTTGATGAGTTGGCACATACATGAGGTGTATAGTTGATGATGTTGGTACATATTGATGAGTCATAGTTGATTATTACTTGACACATGATTGGTACATATTTGGTACATCGTTGGTTTCACTTGTTTATGGTACAGGTTGATTACAGATTCTTTGGTACAAGTTGGTGCATGGTTGATGCACTTGTTTATGGTACAGGTTGATTACAGGTTGAGGCACAGGTTGATGCATGGCTCAAGTTTATTGGTACATGTTTACAACGGTATATCTCACAGTGATAGTGTGACAGTGGTTCCATCATTCTACTTCTACTTCAGGGCGGTTGGACGAGGTAAGGACATGTGGTTGTAGCCACCTTACGGTTGTAGCCAGAGAACATAGGGGGTTGTAGCCTCCTTCTAGTTGTAGCTAGAGAATTGGGGATTTGGAGCTTTCCTCAGGTTTTAGCTTGAGAAACTAGGGGGTTGGAGCCTCCTTCCAGTTGCAGCTGGAAAACAAAGGAAGTTGGTGCTTCCAATGAATGTAATTCATCAAGACATATAAGAAAAAACATTCTGTGGTTTTCTCCCAATTTGGGTTTCCACGCAAAACACTGGTGTCCTTTGTATGTGTGTGATTGTTCATTTTTTATTGCTAATTATTGGATAATAATTATACATTGATATAACACTTGGATTATTTGCAGAAAAAAGATTATAATTACGCTGTTACTGATTCACCCACCCTCTGAGTAATCCAACAATTGGTATCAGAGCCATGTTCCTTTAGAAATCAGTTTAACCACTGAAAGGTAGATCATGGAGAGTACCAAATTGTATAAAAATGGAATACCACATTTTGATGGACATAATTATGCTTTTTGGAGCATAAGTATGAAGACATATATATAGGAAAAAGGATTTAAAGTTTAGCAATCAATTGTAGATGGATACACAGCACCAGTCGTTCCACCAACAAATGACAAAGCAGTTAAACTTAGTGAGAATAATTCCAAATCCAAAAATGCACTTTTGAGGGTCTCAGGGATATGGTATTCACCAAATTTGCACATTGTAAATCCACTAAATAGATTTGGGACAAGCTTCGAAATATTTATGAAGGAGATACAAAAGTAAAAGAAACAAAGATTCAAACTTACAGAGGTCAGTTTGAACAACTAAAAATGAAGGAAGATGAGAATATTGTAGCCTACTTCTTACGCGTCGATGAAACAATGAATGCAATCATAGGGTTGGGAGAAGAAATTGAAGAATCTGTAATTGTTCAAAAGGCACTAAGATCTCTTCCTATGAGATTTAACCCTAAGATATCAACACTAGAAGAAAGATTAGATCTAAAATCAATAAGCATGGACGAACTGCATGGAATCTTCACATCATATGAAATGATAACTTAACAGGAAAATACAGATGTAAAAGAAGCAGCCTTCAAAGCATCCAAAAAATCAAATCAAAATAAAAAGGAAGAATATAACAACAACAGTGATGACTCGGAAGATGATGAAGAAGTGGCCAACTTCGTCAAAAGATTGAACAAGGGAACCGACGGTAGGTATAGAGGTAAGATGCCTTTAATTTGTTTTAATTGTGATGGTATTGGTCATTTTTCTAACTAATTTTCTTATAATAAAAAGAGAAATGATGAAGGTTACTCAAAATGGAAACACACATATAAAGGCAAAAGAAATACAAAGAAAGTTTTCAAGAAAAGCTTATGCACCAAAGAAGACATCTCATCATCAGATGAATATGAAGTCAGCAGTGACAGTGAGACATGAAGAGTTCTATTCATGGTAGTAAAAGACTCTGACATAGAAGACTCCGAAGAATAATATGAAGAAGTCGAAGAAGAATGTGAAGAAGTCGAAGAAGAAATTGAAGAGGCAGAAGTTTACTTTTGAGAAGAATTAATGTGTGCCATAGAAGTTATCAGAAGAGAAAAGAAGAAGAACAAGAAACTACAAGCAGAACTAGAAAAAAAAGAAGACACTCAAGAACTAGAACAAATGATCACAAAATTGAAGGTTCAAATAGAAGAAGATAAAATAATTGAAGAAACACTCAAAGAACAACTAGAAGAAAATGACAGGATCATTGGAAACTTGGAAGCAGAGATTGCCATATTAAGAAAGGATATTCAAAAGAAAAATATTCAGAATAGCTCAAAAGTTTTGGATGACATTATCAGTAGTCAAAAATCTCATTTTGACAAGACCGAACTTAGATATAATCAGACAGAAAATGGATCAAGCTCCAAAACAACAAAGCAAGAAACATATCCAAAAATCTATGCAGAAACAATCAAAGGGGATAGGAAGATATACAAGGAAGATTACAAGTACACTACTCCACTGAGAAGATTCGTATTTCAGAATCAACAACCAACAGATAGGCCTCAAGAAGAAGAAGGATTCACAAGAGCACCTCCTTTCAAAATATCCTCAAATCTCAGGTATCAAACTATATTTTTTGGTTTATGTTATGCATGTAATAATTTTGGACATAAAGCTGTGAATTGCAGAGCTAACAACTGGAACAATAACTACTTTGAGAGTAATACACAAAGGGGTTATCCAAGAAGGCCTAATGAAACACAGAGAAGAAGTTACAATAGGTTTGAATCTTTGAGCACTAAAGTGGAATATTACAAATGTAACAATTTTGAACATATGGCCAAAGATTGCAGAATGACAGTCCTTCATAAAGAACCGCAACAGAATAACAACAATCACAGACATGAACCTCAGAAAAGAACATGGATAAGAAAGAAGGATCAATATAGCAATGAAGAATGCACACTCTCTCTACAAGATAAACATAAGAAACGTGGTTGGTATGTTGATAGCGGATGTTCAAAACACATGACAGGTGATAGAGACAAGTTTCTTACATTACGAAAGGAAAGAAATGGATCGGTGTCCTTCGGAAATGATGATTAAGCCAAAATCATTGGAAAAGGCACAGTCCGAATTGGGAACAAGAATGAAAAGGAAGAGAATGTTCTACTAGTAGAAGATATGAAACATAATATTCTAAGTGTGAATAAAATGTGTGACCAAGGTCATAAAGTTACTTTTGATTCACAAAAGTGTGAGATAAGAAAAGAAGGTTCAGGGAAATTGGTCGCTACAGCTGTAAGAACTTCAAGTAACATATATGTGTTAAGCAAAATTGGAAATGAAAAGTGTTGTCTAGGAAAGGAAGATGAAAGTTGGCTATGGCACAGAAGAATGGGTCACATACATTTTGATAACCTTGTCAAAGTCGACAAAAGAAAAGCAGTCAGAGAAATGCCCCAAATCACGAAACCAACCAACACTTTATGCAAGCATTGTCAACAAGGAAAGAAAACAAAGACCAGGTTCAAATCAAAGGAATATTCAATGACAAGACCACTGGAAATTTTTCATACTGATCTAGTTGGACCAACTAAAACCAAGGGCTTAAAAGGTGAGAAATATTTTATGTTATTAGTTGATGATTATACAAGAATGATTGCAGTTTTCTTTCTCAAGAATAAGTCAGAAGATTTTGAAAACTTCAAGATCTACAAGGAAATGGTTGAAAATGAAATGGATTCAACAATAAAATGCTTGAGATATGATAATGGAGGAGAGTTGACCTCAAATGAATTTATGGACTACTGCAGCAATCATGGAATAAAAAGACAATTCTATGTTGCTATGACACCTCAACAGAATGGAGTTGTTGAAAGAAAGAATAGGACAATACATGAAATGGCTCAAAAAATGCTAATGGATTCAAAATTGACAGATATTTTTTGGGCATAGGAAGTGCATACAATAGTTCATATTCAAAATAGAGTAATTATCATAAACAACATTGACAAAACCCCTTACGAACTATGGAAAGGAAGACCAACAAATGAAAAGCACTTCAGAGTTTTTGGAGCAAATGCTATATCAAAAGAGAAGATGGTTGAATGGAAAAGTTTGACTCTCGCGTGGACAAAGGAGTACTTGTTGGTTACTCAAGTATGAGGAAAACATACAAGTGTTAGAATCTAAGATTAAATAAAGTTGTGGAAAGAATCAACATGACAATTGATGAAACAGGTAGACCATAATCAAAGAAAGAAGAAAATAAATCACTGAAACAACCCTTGGAAGAAAAAATAGAAGATAAAAAATAAGTAGAAGAGGAATATGAAGAGAATCTGACAAAAGCAGAAGAGAAAGTTCGGGAAGTGTCTCCAAAGACACCTAGCAGATGAGTACAGAAGAATCATCCTTCAGATCAGATTATCGAAAACAAAGATGCAGGAGTTGAGACTAGAAGAAAAATCCATTCACCAGAACAAACTCACCTAGCACTCTTATCTACAATTGAACCAAACTGTTTTGAAGAAGCCAACAAGGATGAATTTTGGAAAAAGGCCATGGATGAAGAATTGGATCAAATAGAGAAAAATGACACTTGGGAACTGGTTCCAAGACCAAAGAATAAGAATGTGATCGGCAAAAAGTGGGTCTTCAAGAATAAATTGAATGAATATGGATAGGTTACAAGGAACATAGCTAGATTGGTATGTAAAGGATATGCACAGGTTGAAGGAATCGACTTTGAAGAGACATTTGCCCTAGTTGTCAGAATGGAAGCAATCCGTTTTCTTTTAGCTTATGCATGCTCTAAAAATATTAAAATGTATCAAATGGATGTAAAATCAACTTTTTTGAATGGGGAACTTGAAGATGAAGTCCACATTGAACAACTAGAAGGATTTCAGTTGTTAGAAAACACAGATTATGTGTGTATATTAAAGAAGGACTTGTATGGTCTAAAACAGGCTCCTAAAGCATGGTACTCTAGATTGGATAAGTATCTACAACAGGCAGGGTTTAGAAAAGGAAGTGCAAACAACAATCTCTACATCAAGGTAAGTCAAGGTAATACTATATTAATTGAAGTTTACGTTGATGATATTATTTTTGGTAGTGATGATGACAGGTTAAGCCAGAAATTTGCAAAAGATATGCATAATGAATTTGAAATGTCATTACTTGGAGAACTATCCTTCTTTTTGGGACTTCAGATATGTCAAAGCAACCAAGGAATTTTTATTTCTCAAACCAAGTATATCAGATAAATGTTGAAGAGGTTTGGAATGGAAGATTGCAAACTAGTTATCACTCCCATGCAAACCAGTTGCAAGTTGAGAAAATATGATGACTCAAAGTCTACAGATCAAAGGCAATACAGGTCAATGATTAGCAGCCTACTATATGTGATAGCATCTAGACTAGATGTAATGCAGGCAGTTGGACAAGTGTCACAATTTCAAATAGCACCAAAGGAATCACATGTATTAGCAGTGAAGAGGATTTTCAGATATCACATGTAATTCATTCTCTTGGGACATACCTTCTCATCTTGGAATTCTTGAAACAATTATAGTTGTATGTCAAGCAATGTTTTTTTGTATTTTGGATCTATTATAAGGGACAATGTTATATGATATATCTAAAGTTTTTAGGTACCATTGTTAAGTTATTATATGATATAGCTACAAAAATCACATTTTTGTTATTGTTTATATTTCATAGTGTTTTTTGGAGATCCTTGATATTTAATTTTGTTGGTGGATATTTGTCACAAGGATGGATGAAACCCCCTTAATCTAAATGGTTGTCAATTTAGAAATAGATAAATGGTAAAAAATATTAAATAAAAAAACTCTAGGTCAACTTCCATACTTCAAACCCTAAGTCATTCAAGAGATGAAAACTCAAGAAAGAACCATTTACTTGACATGAACAAAGGAAATGAAAGAATGTAAATAATCCCATTACCACAATGAGAAGACTAAGAGATAACACCTAGTGAATGAGATTTTTGAATTCAAATGCACTCCAAAGTTTCTCCTTTAGATGGTTCATTGGCTTCATTGGTGTGCTTGTGATTCCCTCCTTGGTTGTTGAACAAGGTACATCGACTAGAAAGATGAAATCAATAAGAATGGGTCCTCAAGATTCTGCTAGAAATCCAACAACATAACCTTACTTGTGAGGATCAATCAGTGGAGTCACCTCAAGTGATTTATTTATATTTTTGTAGTGGATAACCCCCTTGACATGGTCTTCCTTATATTGTTTAAAGATGACCGAATCGAAGTTAAAAGTAGTAATTAGGGTTTAGCATGGTCGACATGTAACTAACATCCCATCACACCAATATGTGTGCATTGATGAGGGTCATAAACAATAAAAATTGGAGATTTTAAGAGGAAACATAGTGAGGGACATCTACACTATATGTGCATACTATATATTTATGTTGTCCATTTTGGGTTAATTTCAAGGTTTGAGTAGGATGAATCTGGCAATTTTGAGGTCATATGATGCTGGAAATGGGATGGAAATGAGGTTTATACATGCCAATAGTGATGTATTCATGTATGAATATTGAAAATGGTGCAAGTGAGTATTTTTTATGTGATAACAAATTTCCTCCTGATGTGTGAGGTTAGGAGAAAACAGTATGACCGAAATACATCACATTTTCTTTACCCAAGTATAGGAAGGACCAAGGAGAGAGTGGAGTGTCCAATGAATGTAGACGATTCACGAAAGGGAAAAGGATAACCACCTATAAAAAAAAATCCCACAAAAGGTTATGTGTGTAAAAGATATCAATAGGTACAAGGTGGGAACACCCATGCTCATCGAGATATCTCCAATAATGATACAATGGTGTGCCATGGAATAAATTGGCCAGGCTAGTGAGAAACAAATGGTGTCACAATACAATACAAAATGTGGTCATGGAAAATATTTGTCAGAATACAATACAATTATATCATTAGTCCTATATACATGTGTCAAAATAAGAGGCCAAGACAAACATAAAATAACAATGAAGACTGAAGCTAATATAAATACATAAGAACTAATGCCCCTTGGGAGAGAGAAACAACTAAATTGAATAGGAAAGGAGCTCCCAAGATCTGAAGTGAGATATATGTTGATTAAGGTTGGTTTTCATTGATGCTAACCCTTGAAGAAAGCCACATAGCACAAGGTTTGGGTAATGGACCCAAGATTGTTTGATGTAAATATGACTCATTATTGTCTTGTCATGGTTGATAAGAAGTAAAAACGGATGAACTCCAAAGTGGTCCCCTTATGGTGAAATCCCTCATGGGAAGACACTTTTCGGAGTGAGAGAACCCATTCTTATTTGAGGAATAATGAGATGAAGGACAATAAAATTGTCAGTGAAACTATCCTAGATGGATAGTGTTTGTCATGCCATTTCCGGTGGTATGTGGAGCGTCACATAACTCCTCACGATTAGAGAGTTATGACCATATGAAGTTGGAGAACCCTCATGAGTCTTATAGAAGCCCCCAAGAGTCAAAGTGATTTGCAAAAAGAAATTATTTTAAATGAAGAAGCCTTAAAATAAAGAAAGTGTAAGGCTACATGAAGATGTAAATAAGAGACAAAGCTCACTCATAAAAAACACACTTGTACATATTGTATATCTATTTTCTTGTGTAAAGATTCTTGTAAATACTTGTGGATACATTTGAAGTGGTGAACGTCTGAGGTACCATGAAGGGTTGATGACGAAATTCTTGGAATTACAACAAAAACTTATTTTTTGAGGTGTGTGTGGGTTGTCTGTGTACAAGGTGCGTACATGCTGATTTTTACACGGGTTGTTTGTGTACAAGGTGTGTACATGCTGAGTCATACTCGGTTTGTCTATGTACAAGGTGTGTACATGTTGGTAAATCCATGCAAACTTGAAGTGATGAATATGCAGAGGTTCTAGATTACGAGATCAAGCTCCCAGGAAGGTCTAAAGTGCTCAGATACATCAGATCCATCCATTGGTTCAAAAGTTATGTCTTATTTCTATGAATAGTTGGATTTTGATGTATGCATGAGGAATGACAATGCATATTTGAGAATTCTCTCTAGAGAGACTAGTGACTACATGGGATCTTTTGTATAAGTCAGATATACAAAAATGAAGTGTTGGTATATTTATCATTGATACTTCTTGTTGAGGCACATCTTGTATTTCTTGGCATATGGCTAAGGGTATTTATGGTACATGGTTGAGAGCTTGTATTTGTGTAGTCGTTGATGTATTAAGAAGTTGAATATAAGAAAGGGTTTGATGACTAAGATCATGTGAGGGATATTATACTTGTTCATGATTACACATACCTATGACTAGAGAGAGACATACTTGCCTTGAGTAAAGGTTATGTATGAGGATGCATGCACAGGATACAATTATAGTCTAGATACAATGACATGTTATAGATCTATGTGAAAGAAGTTACCTAAGGTCAGAAGTTTTCAAGAAAAGGGAAACCCTAGTTTTCAGAAGGCATACTCAAGGTGCATAACAAATAGGGCGCATACATACGCGGGCTACATAACAGATAGAGCGGGTGCATATGCGAGTTGCATCACTACATGTCACATACATGTTGTATATTTGTAGATACATGTTCAGTTCATGTACAGTTTGATTACAGGGTAGTTGTACAGATTGAATACAGGTTGATACAGTTGTACAATAATATATCTCACAGTGACAGATTGACATTGGTTCCATCATTCTACTTCAGGGTGGCAGGACGGGGCAAGGACATGTGGTTGTAGCCAGAGAACACAGGGGGTTGTAGCCTCCTTCTAGTTGTATCTAAAGAACTGGGGAGTTGGAGCTTCCCTCAGGTTGTATCCTGAGAAACTAGGGGGTTGGAGCCTCCTTCTAGTTGCAGCTGGAAAACAAAGGAAGTTGGGGCTTTCAATGAATGTAATTCTTCAAGACATATAGGAAAAAGCATGTCATGGTTTTTTCCTGATTTGGGTTTCCACGTAAAATACTAGTGTACTGTGTATGTGTGTGATTGTTTATTTCTTATTACTCATTATTGGATAATAATTCTACATTGATATAACACTTGGTTTATTTGGATAAAAAGGATTACAATTGTGTTGTTATTGATTCACCCCCCCTCTCAGTAATCCAACAATTGGTATTAGAGCGAGTTCCTTGAGAAATCAGTTTAACCATTGAAAGGTAGATCATGGTGAATACCAACTTGTATAAAAACGGAATACCACAGTTTGATGGACATAAGTATGTTTTTTGGAGCATAAGGATGAAGACATATATGCAGGCACATGGATTTCAAGTTTGGCAATCAATTGTAGATGGATACACAACACCAATAGTTCCACCAAAAAATGAAAAAGCAGTAAAACTCAGTGAGAATAATTCCAAAGCCACAAATGCACTTTTGAATGGTCTCAGTGATACGATATTCACCAAAGTTGCACATTGTAAATCCACTAAAGAGATTTGAGACAAGCTTCGAAATATTTATGAAGGAGATACAAAAGTCAAAACAACAAAGCTTCAAACTTACATAGGTCAGTTCGAACAACTAAAAATGAAGGAAGATGAAGATATTGCAGCCTACTTCTTACGAGTTGATGAAACAGTGAATGAAATCATAGGATTGGGAGAGGAAATTGAAGAATCTGTAATTGTTCAAAAGGTACTAAGATCTCTTCCTATGAGATTCAACCCTAAGATATCAACACTAGAAGAAAGATCGGATCTAGACTCAATAAGCATGGACGAACTGCATGGAATCTTCACAGCATATGAAATGAGAACTAAATAGAAAAATCCAGATGTAAAAGAAGCATCCTTCAAAGCATCCAAAAGATCAAAGCAAAATAAAAAGTAACAAGAAGAATATAGCAGCAACAGTGACATCTCAGAAGATGATGAAGAAGTGGCCAACTTCGTCAAAAGACTGAACAAGGGAACCAATGGTAGGTATAGAGGTAAGATTCCGTTAATTTGTTTTAATTGTGATGGTATTGGTCATTTTTCTAACAAATGTCATCATAAGAAAAAGAGAAATGATGAAGGTTACTCAAAAGGCAAACACACATATAAAGGCAATGAAGAAATTAAGCACAATAACAACAATTGACAAAATAGAGAGAAGAACAGCAACATGGCGGAAAAGGCATAATAGCCAACACAATATTATTCACTCCAATGTTACATATTTATAGTACAATGGTTAAAGCCACCTCATAGAGAGATTTGCTCTAGATCCTAAAATCATGCATGATGACTAGGCTAGGCAATCTTAACTAACTCATTAGTCATCACTTGAGGATATATTACTAATATCCTAAATGAATAATACAAAATATATGGTGACAATTTAGACTTAGTGATTGGTAAAGGTAAGCCATAGGCTAACATTCCCCCCCTCAATCACAAGTCCGATCAATAATACCAGCAATAAAGCATAAACTGGTATCAATTCCATGTCTTCATACTGAAACTCTTGAGCTGAGTCGCAATGAAGAACTGCCTGAAAAACCGCCAAATCTGGATGCTGAACATGTTCATTTGAAATGAACTGGAAGAGAGTTGAGATATGGAAGTGAACAGTTGCAATATCTGAACATTTCCTAATTGCTTGACAATTTGATCATTTTTCCAAGTATTTTAGCTAGAAGAATTTGATGTCTTCTTCTAATTGGTGAATGTGTAGTATCACCACTCAAATATCAGTGTATAACTGAAAGTGCTCTCTGAATTTGTGGTTTGGGATGACCACTAACCAATTGATACCATGTATCTGATGGTTTTTGGATAACCACT
>JZKD02S1646647.1:132320-145095 GCA_000966675.3 Picea glauca | reverse complement strand
ATCAATGTAATTTTATTAATTTAATAAAATAAAATTATATATAAATTATATTAAAAAATAAATAAATGATTAAACTTAACCTTATACTATAAACCCTATTTACCTTTTTTTGCGACATTATAATATATTTTAAATAAAATAATCTTAAAAACAAATGTCAATGAATTATATATGCTCTTATGCACATCATGGTGAGAAGGGAAGAGTGTTTACAAAAGTCTAAATGGCTTAAAATACATATTATAATGTTGAGATAGTATGCATGTAGTTTGAGTTTGGTATATTTATATGTATATATTTAGTGGATATCATAGGTTTTAATTCAAAGGAATAAGATATACATATCTTCATAAATTATATGGATGAAACAATGTGATTTTATATATTAATTTGAATATAATTTTAAAATTATTATTAAAAAAAAATTCAAAATAATGTAAAATAATATAAAATACATTTCATTAAATTAAACATAATATATAAATAACCTTTAAGTTTGTTACATATTGAGATAATGTTGAGTTATTTGAATTTTTTTAAATATTTAAATAATAAATATATAAAGATGTTGAATTTAAGATATAGACAGACAAGAGTACAATACAATTTATTGATGACAGATTATGATCTAGGACTATCACTTTTTGGTGTACTATTGTTCAATGTTAAACTCAACGCAAACACTCATTTTGTAAAACATCTTTATTAAAATTAAAATCAGTTCATTTGGGAGTTTTACGTATGATATTAAATTAATATATTGAATTATTTTGTATGGAGTGAATTAAAAGTAAACAAACTCAATTTCGTTGGTTAATGTAATTTTTGAATTAAGGTAAATTATGTTTTGATTTACTTATTGTTTCAATTCAAAATTTTGATGATTTTATTTTTATTTTAAATAGGTTAAAAACTTTAAAAGAAAATTTTCATTAATAATGTGGAACTCTAATTTATAACAAGTTTTTTAATGAATTTGTGAAAAAATATGCGTGAAAAAGGTTAAATTTGTGTACTATATAATTTCCTTTATTTTGTTGTTAAAATTAATGCATCATATTTATCTTTTTATTTTTATTTTTTTAAGACTAATTGGAAAATTTCTATTAATAAAAAAACTTCAATGGCACTAAAAGGATAAAGAGAGAAATTACAATATATTTCTATGTTTTGAAGCCAAAGCTTCACATCCCCAATTCAAAAATTATTAGCCTACTCTGCTAGATACAAAAACAATACATAGTTATACTGGATCGTGAGCTTGACTTTGTGTCACCATTGACTGAGTTACTAATGAATATTTCTTAATTTTTCCTACTTTCATCCACATTTGCTTTTTATTTGTTGGAGTTTTTGATTCTCCTATCAGTTCTTAGTTGTTTCGATCTAGTGTTTCTTCTTGTTTTAGTAAACCATTTTATTCTGCTTGATCTGCCAAACTTGCCATTGGACGTGGACTTACCTGTCTCTGCGATTCTTTCCGTGAATCAAGAGAGACACATTCCTCTTTCTTTAGTTTATGAGTTGTTATTTCTTGCTACTTTTCTTGAGGAACAAAATTCAGTTGGATCTAAGGATTTTCTTGTGATGGAATTCCATTGAGATGTAAGACTAATTGATCATCTTCCATAGAACTAACCCACCAAGTTGATTTACATTGATGCTTCTTATTCTTCTTATGTCCTTTGGGGCATTGTGTCATAGTGTGTCATGTTTCAAAACAAGCTCTACATCTTAGAGAAACTCTATCATAATCCAACTTCTAAGACCATGAATAGTTTTTGGCTCTCAAATTAATTTTTGTAGGAAACCATTAATTTTGTAGGAAACCCTTTGTTGAAGTCCATTTCCACACATATTTTGGTGTATGATGAAATTCTCTGCCTCTAATTTTCCAACTAAAAAAATGGAACTTGCCAAGAGCTAATCTAATTTCTTGAAGAGAGGATAAGCCTCGAAAATGAAAGGGAAGATTTGGGAGTCTCACCCAAATAGGGGCTATTGAAAGACGAATTGAAAGGATTCATGCATAGACCCGAGTTTCCCCAAAATCATAGGCCTAAATTAAGAATCAAATCCTTGTCTTCAATAATATCAAACTCAACTATGAAGAAACTCTTCACATAAGGGTGGATGCAGGGTTATTTTTTTTTATCACAAGTAACAAATAATTTGAGATCCAATCCTAAAAATATACTAAGCAATGCCAGAAATTGTTGAAGTCACAAACCAAGCCATTAGATATGAAGAAATCCACAAACTTGTCTACTTTTGGTCCCATAGAAATGGTTAAAGCATGGGCTTATTGCACCAGAAAAGAAGAGGGGGGAGGAGGGTGGGTTGTAGGTCCATTTAGAATGACATCCTTGAAAGAAAGGTCGTTCAAAGACTTGAGGTAGCTTGTGGATGGTGCACCAAGGGGCCCAAATGGGGAAGAGCCATGGCTATATATGTTAACAAACAAAATTTCATAGCATGATGGTTTGTCCTCAGCTCGAACCTTTTCCCCATGAGGCAGTGCCTCCACTTCTTCAAGGCATGCACTATGGGTGCCAACTCCAAATCATGAGTGATGTAATGCCTTTCATACTCCTTCAACTTCCTTGATTCATAACATACAACAAACCCATTTTGAATGAGGACTCTACCAAATCCTTCTTTACATGCATTTGTGCATACAATGAAGTCTTCATTTGGATATGTAATCCTTAAAAATTGGACCACTGGTTAATAATTGCTTCAAGTGTTGGAAGATCCTTTCACACTCCAGCTTCCACTGAAACTTCACTCCCTTCTTTTGCAAGGAAGTAATCGGGTGTGTAATCTTTGAGAATCCTGCAATAAATATTATGCAGTAGCCTGCAAGGCCCATGAAGGATATGACTTCTGTCACATCCCTAGGTGTTGACCATCCTTTAATGGCTTCAATCTTTTTAGGATCCACTTCTATCCCTTCCTCAGATATGATATGCCCCAAACAATGAATTTGGTTCTGATAAAATGAGCACTTGCTCAATTTGGCTTACAACTAATGCTCCCTTAATACTTTTAATACCATATTCAAGTGTTGTTCATTCTCTTCTTTTGACTTGGAATATATAAGAATTTCATCCAAAAATACAATGACAAACTCATCTAAATATTTTATGAAAATACCATTCATTAAACACATGAAGATGACTAGTGCATTTGCTAACCCAAATGGCACCAGTGTGAACTCATAATGACCATACCTTATTCTAAAAGAAGTCTTGTTGGTGTCTTCATCTTTAATTCTTACTTGATGATAGCATGACCTAAGATCAATCTTGGAGAATATTTTTGCATTCTTCAACTAATCAAAGAGGTCATCGAACCTTGGAAAATGATACTTGTTCTTTACAGTTACTTTTTTCAACTGCTTGAAGTCAATACAAAGTCTCAATGTTCCATCCTTCTTCTTCACAAATAATACTGGAGCACCCCAAAGTGACACACTTGGGCGTATATACCCCTTATTCAAAAGTTCTTCAAGATGCATTTGCAACTCCTTTAATTTTGGTGTACTCATCCTGTAAGGGGTCTTGGATACTGGAGGTGCTCCAGGCATAATATTTGTAGAGAAATCAATATCTCTTATAGGGGTAATCTTGGTATTTCTTTAAATACATCCTAAAACTCCTTTAGGATTGCATATCTTCAATATTTTACCTTATCCTTAGGTGTTTATTCCATATGAGTTGAAAATATTTGACATCCCTTCCTGTAACATGTAACATCCTGCTCTGGCACACTGGAAAAAAAAACTTATTCTTTGAGGACACTTGCTCACAAGTGATCTGGACTTTTACGATGTTGAGACATTTATCCTTGATTATGATGCATTATTATAGATGGCATGATGTTTCACTGCTTTGACATAGACAGGTGCTTTGACGCAGTTTTATTGAGTGTGCAGGGTTTTGGACCTTGAGGATGCAGAGGCATCGGTGGAACCCCCTTGGACTCCGGATTGAGTCAGGGAGTGTGCTAATTGGGTTGATTTATTTACTGCGATATTTCATTGGATTTGATGATGTGATGTTGACATGTTTTGACACGATTGTTGATGATGCAGGCTGACGATAGCTTGTCGACCAGACTCACATATGGAGTAAAGGGGCCACACACGAGTTCCAGAGAGGTTGAGGGAGAGGTGTGGAAAACAACCCTGCCACAACCTACTAGCACTCCCGCTGTGGCTCGAACTGTAGGTTAACGATTACCTAGTTCGAGAGGATCCACGATGCCGTGAGGGAAGACTGCGACAATTTATCATGATGATTCTAAGGGGTACGCAATAAGGCAGGGGCCTTATTCCTTAGAGCCCTTAGTCTCCCACAAGTTCACCTGGCAGAGTGTTGACTCTAGGGGTTATAGATGTCTACCAATCAGTCAAGTTGGTGAGTGGCACCCTTGGAGCACGTGGTGCATCCTGAAGGGCACATCGCACAAACAAAACACAAGAAGCGAGTGACACCCTTGGAGCACGTGGTGCATCCTGAAGGGCACGTCGCGCAAAGGAAACGAACGAGGCGAGTGGCACCCTTGGAGCACGTGGTGCGTACTGAAGGGCACGTCGCATTGATGTTGATGAAGGAAACAAACCTAAATATCCCTAAGACAATAACGCCTTAATAAATTCTTAAACAACTTTCCTAACCCAGTGTCACCCAGTTCAGAATCTAAGTCCTAAGTCTAAAACTTTTCTAGGGTAAAAATTTATCCTAACTTTAAGAAAAGACCCTAGAATAAAAATAACGATTTAAACAAAAACCCACTTAACTAATAGTTGGGTCTTCATAAAATTCTTGGGGAAATGAAGAGAGTAAGAATTTAATTAAACTAAGGGATTTAAAAATTGCAAAGAAGAAATTAATTCTTAACTTATGAAAGTACAAAAGATATTAAATAAATAATAAAAAGAAAAGATTTAATAACGCAACTGCCATTTTGGGCTTTAACAAAAAGGGGAAAGAAGGGAATAATAAGAATTACAAAACTAAGTAAGGGAGGAAACTTAATAAAAGGAAAGATGGGAACTTATGGGAAAAAGAACGATCAACATAGTAAGGAATCTGAAATTAAGAACCTGCTAATCTGAGCTAATTTAGTAACATTTTTTTTTAGGAAAGTATTTAAAACATGTAAGGGGATCTAGGAACACCTAGGAGTAAATTGAGGAGCGATTCTAGGTGGGTGAGGGAAATGAGGAATTTAATAAATTAAAGAAAATAATTACTTGAGGAAAGAGGGGGTTGGATGACACTTGTGCGATGGAGAATATTCATAATATTTTATTGAAACTTAATAAAAAATGTGATTTAGGAAAGTTGGTGGGTCTCAAAAACTCTATAAAAGAAAAGGAAGATGAGGAGGAAAGGGATCGGTTGTTAGCGTAACGTTACACTGCCGGATTGTGACTTGACTGATTGCTTGTGAGGAGTTGGGATTTTCCAGCTCGGATTAGGAGTGGTAGATCAGCCTTACGAGGCGAGCTGGGAAGCTAGATCTACCATCTGGACAGTGTGTGGCCCCTTTGCGGCTCGGGGGGCTAAGGGGGAAGCAGAGTACCCCCAACGATTGGCTGGGAGGTACCAGTGTAGTCTCTACGGTCGACGAGCGGGAGCGGCGCGGAGCAGGAGCGACACCGAGTGCGGGGTCATCATTCGAGGCAGGCGAAGAGGCAAAGGTATGGTCGTTTATTTGGTAGAATAGAAAGCACTAGGATTGATGTAGATATGTCTGTTTATTGGAAAAGTGTACCGGCGTTACAAGTTTATATAATAGTTTGTTGCATCTGTCGTTTTCCTTGACGAATCGCTTAGAATAAATTTTTACAATGCTTGTGGAACCTCCTGATTTTATCCAACGAATGCTGAGTGATAAATTTTATATTTAACTGTGAAATTAATCCTTGCTAGCAACTGGTTTCTGTCTGATTCATCCACTGATAATGGTCATTAATCTCTGCGTTTTTGTTAAAATAATTCTCTGCGTTATTGCCTTACATCTCTGCATTTTCGCAGTTAGAAACTCCCTGCATTTCCTCCTTACCTTTGACCATGTCCAACTCTTGATTGGAAAAAAAACAAGGAATAAAATAATAATAAAATAAAAATAAGAAAAATATCTCAGCTTTTCCCACTGGAGGACAGCGCATCTTTAAACCTACTCTGACTGTGATTTAATTTTAGTTATAGCAGGTTACCCCTTGAAGACAACGGTGTGTCATTTTTCTTTACTGTTCGTGGCCGTGTTGAATCCTCCAATAGTTTTATCTACCCGCCCTTTTGCGGCCAGTTTAACCTTTTCTTTAATATCCATCGTTTTGGACTGTGTAAAATAATTACTGTATATCATTCTGGACTGTGTAAACCTTTTCTTTATGTTCGGGACTGTGTAATCTTTTTCTTGATTATTCATTGTTCTGGACTAAGTAAATTTTTGTTTATGGGGCGGGACTGTGTAAATTTTTACTTTTTATTGTTCTGGAAAATTTCTCATTGCCGGTGTGTTTTAATTAGTGCTGGCGTTTTCTATTTTCTCTGTTCGGGCAATGAATTTTCAGTTCTGTCTGGACATCTGTTGTTTGAGGCATTGCATACACTTTTGCTTTGTGTGGTCGAGCAGCCCTACTCCTCTTATATTAAGAGTTGAAATCTTGATTGAGAATACGCCCTTATCCTTTATTTTATTTTAAAATTCTTTAAACTCTGGCAATCTGAAATGGAGGAATGAAGCATAAGGTCTGTCTAAGGCACTGCCAGACTTAATGGAATTCGAGAGTTGATTTAAAACTTCTGTACCAGTTCTTCAAATCTTTAAAAACCTCCCCAACCTTCCACCTTCCATCAGACGCAAGCATTGAAGAAGGTGCCCACTTGTGGGGCGTCGAAGCTCAGCTTTGGCGTGAAGGGATGTAACTCGTTTAAAGCCAGTAAATCTATCCTTTAAACACTGATAAATTTTCCCTTGCATTGGTGTTCAGTCCCTACGAGATTTCCCTTGCCCGTCGTGTCAATTCCATGCTTGTTTGTCTATGCACAGTGATCCATCCTTAACCTTTTTCTCACCTCTGCCGGTCGCGTGAGGTACGGTTGTGGTGGGATTATCTGACTTCTACCAGTGTGAGGCGTGGATTTATTGCATGCACATCAGGCCCTTTGGTCTGGTACGCCCCCCCCCCCCACTGTCGCTAGACTTGCTTATGATAACAACGTCAGTGTTGATAAAAAAGAATAAAATTTTATTTGAATATCTGTTGCAATATTGGAAAATATCAATTATGATGTTGATTCTGTGTTAAGGTGATGTTAGTACAATAAAGCAACTGCAACGCTAATGTTGGATAACCAAAATGTGTTTGTTGATTTTCTGCATGCAAAATCTATCATAATATAAATGTGGTGTTGGGTCTGTTTTAGGGTAATGCTAGTGCCATATTAAGCTAATGTTATGTTGTTGTTAGGCGACAAGAATGTAATTTATTGATATTATTTTTGCAAAATTATTATAATATAAAAATGAAAATAAGGGTTAATGTTAATTCCCAAAAACTATAGAATGCTAAAGCTCCAGGCCTTTATTGCATTCAGAATGTTATTGTAACGCAATGCTTATTGTTAATACCAATATATACGGAATGCCAATTTTTCAATACCATCATTGTTCATGGTAATGTTGAAGTAGTGTAATGTTTCATGCTGACACTAATAGTCCTGGAAATGTTAATGGCAATATGGTATTCGTTTTTTGGAAATGAGAACGCCACTGTTGTGAATAATATTTAAGGGGTTATCATGGAACTTACCGATGGTTAATAATCGAATTCTGTCAACTGAAAAAGAATTAACAGAATCATTACTTTCCAGATTTGTTATTATTCTTATTATTGCTAAATTGTTATTTTATTATCAATCGTCTCTTGTTGGTTAATAATCAAATTCTGTCAACTAAAAAGAATTATCATAATCTTTACTTTTCAGATTGTTATTTTCCTTATATTAGTTAAATTGCTATTTTATTATTATTTCGTCATTTGTTATTTAAATTTCACTGCCAAATTTAGTTCAACAAGGAAGAAGAAAAATATATATATTTTTCTATAGCATGAATGAAAATTAATCGTAACACCCTATAATTTTCAATATAAAAAGTTAGTTTAGTTAGCATTGGTTCAATGGAAGCAAATGGCATACAACAGATATTGGGTTAAGATTTTATTGCCCAACTAGAATTTTGGCAATTATTAAGGTGGGAGTGGAAATTTGTCGAGGGCATGGTTAAGTCACCTTGAAAGGACTGTTGCATTAGTTTCCAGTGCTAAACGACTTAGTTATAATGTTAATTATTCTAGTTAGCCTAAAAATGATGTTACTTGTTTCTAACCTTGGAGAAGTGTTGACCGGCGTAATTGATTTCAATGAATGATGATATGTATGGCGCCTTGAAAAAAAAGAAGAACGGGGTTTACCATTGCATCTTGAATTAAATAAGGTTAATTTATTGCGCTCGCACTTATGTCATTTTATGACAGCTTTCGTAATCAAATTTTCTTGCACCGTGGAATTCGTGTGATGTGTGTTGGATATGATCGCGTAGCGATTGTCTTGGTGGTTGATTTAGCATTTTGCTTGGTCTGCTTGTGTCGGGCGGGAAGTAGACACCCCCATGTTCCTCAGAACAGTCGCCAGCCTTGAGACCTTAAATGGTTAAAATCAATGGGAACCTGGGCTTGAGCGTTGCTTATGTGTCTTGGAGGTCCTAACCATTGCAGGGTAGGATGGATGGGTAGTCAGTCTGACTTATTTCTGAGTGATCGTTGTTAACGCATGTAGTTGTCTGTTGTACGTCGTATGTCGTCTTGTTGTGTGCGTCTTGCTTGCATCTTGTTCATTGTCAGATTACTAATTTCTTCCTGAGCAGTCGGCCAAGAGTCTATCTAACCTTCTCTGTCTCTGGAGCAGAGGACTAAGATTAAACGCCCTGCTTTCTTGTGCAGAAATAGTAAAACCTACTTTTATGGATTCCTTCTTATGTCTATGGTTGTTAATTCTTGCAGTTGCTTGTTGTGCACCTTCTGTATTCTAGTTTTGATCACCGTGGTTGCGTCTTGTTAGTCATCGGGTGGTGACGTAGAGTCAAGTGGGTATGTTTCCTTTCTACACATGCGCACACTTTTATAAAAAAAAAAAAATAAATAAATAAAAATTGCATTTGTTATCAGATTTGTTGTCGTAAGTGTGGAGGTCATTACATATGGTATCAGATCTAGTTCGACCCCTGATTTGAGATTTGCTACGGCTTTCGTTGACATGATTAGATTTGAATATACTGTTACTGATCGAGTTGATTGTGTACGTGTATGTAATCATGGTTAGAGGACGCCACAGAGGTAGACGACGAGGTGCTAGGGGAGGAGGCATGACACCTCCAGTAGCATCCATGCCTGAGGGGTCTAATCCCCAGGGAGGCGAGCAGGTTCTCGGACAGGAGCAGATAGTGGTTGGCGATGTTGTTGGGATGATGAGATCCTTTCAGCGCATGTTCGAGGCTCTGATCAGTCGACTGGACAGAGACAAGGCCAGGGCGCCGGCACCCGCTGAGGTTCTGCTGCGTGCACCAGTCGTTACAGGTAGCATTCACCGTGAAGACAAGAAGGTTAAATTTCCTGAGTTCTTTGGTGCCCTGGATGGTGCAGCCACTGAGGCATGGTTGGAGAATATGGCGATGTGCTTTTCACTTCATGATTATACCTCCAACATGAAGGTCCGCATGGCGACCTTTCAACTGAAGGGGAGCGCTCTTCTATGGTGGAAGACGCTCCTGCCGCAGCTGAACATGGCCGTTGAAGACGTGTCATGGGAACTGTTTGAGGAACGGTTCCGAGAGAGGTACCTTTCAGAGGAATTCATTGAGCGTCAGCTCAATGATTTCAACGCATTACGACATGTAGGTCATACGGTGCCCGAGTACGAGGCACGTTTCACGGAGCTGCTCCGGTATGCTTCGCACCTTAACACAAAGAAACTCAAGGTCAACCGGTTCGTGTTTGGCCTTAACGACAACCTGCGTGCAAAGGTTAGGATCTTGATGCCTCAAACCTTGCACGACGTTGTCCAAAAGGCCCTCATATCATAGGAGGATCTTATCAGTGGGGGTCAGACCAGGACTCCAGCAAGACTAGCAGGGCATGGTTCATCTGGTACACCGCAACATCAGACACCAGCGAGACATACACTGGGATATCGTGGCTTCCAGAGAGGATCCACTTTCACTACACCCCGACGACCACCGCCTCAGCAGCGGACACCTTATCGGGGACCACAGCACCAGCAGCAATGTCGCTCGCAGCAGTAGCAGTTTAGGCCGGTTCAGCAGAACAGATCGGGGTTCCAGGCCAGTGGGCCGTCATCTTCTACTTCGGGTACCTGAACTACTGGGCCAAAGAAGGGGTGTTGGACGTGTGGGGAGCCACACTACCAGCACGACTGTCCTATGGAGAGGACCAGAGTGTCCGGATCAGTCGAACCCACTACCGTGGGAGATATGGGAAAGGCCCATCGGATTCATGCAGTGGTGAATCACCGCCAGGCATAGCACCAGTCGACTGTGCTCGAGATGACAGGTACTGTCGCTGACCAGAACCTTAGTATTTTGATAGACCTAGGTGCTACTGAGAGTTTCATTTCTGGTGCAGCGCTAAAAAGGATTAAGTTAAAGGCAGTCGAACAGGATGAGTTTAGCTTCGTAGAGATGGCTTCTGGAGCCAAATAGAAGGTTGGAGGAAAGGTTACGGGTTGTTCCCTTAACCTGGGAGAGTTTGTCACAAGGGTCAACTTGTACGTCACGATCTTAGGATCTTATGATGTCATGATTGGTATGGATTGGTTGGAATCGCATGAGGCGATACTCAACTGTAAGACAAAATGGTTGAGCTTGGTTGATGATGAAGGACAGAGATGTGTGATTATAGGACGGAACCAGGGAGTTTTCCTAAGGTTCGTCTCTTCCTTACAGTTACGGAAGATTATGCGCAAGGGGTGCAAGCTTTATGCGATCCTCGCGCTAAATGAAAAGGGAGTAGCGGAAGGTCTAGAACACCTTCCGGTGGTGAAGGAGTTTGCAGATGTGTTTCCAGAGGAGTTACCTGAAATGTCGCCGGAAAGGGAATTGGATTTTACCATAGACCTAAAATCGGGGACCGAACCGATAACAAGAGCGCCTTATCGGATGTCGACCCCGGAGTTGCAAGAGATGAAAATGTAATTGAAGGAGTTTTTGGACCTGGGACTGATACGCCCTAGTGTGTCACCATGGGGTGCACCAGTTATTTTCATACGAAATAATGACGGGTCATGGAGGCTTTGCATTGACTACCATCAACTGAATAAGGATACGATCAAGAATCAGTATCCCTTACCAAGAATTGATGATCTGTTCGATCAAATGAAGGGTGCGATGGTGTTCTCCAAGATCGATTTGCGATCAGGGTATCACCAGTTACGGATCAAGGAGGATGACGTCCCTAAGACCGCCTTTAAGACAAGATTTGGACATTACGAGTTTACTGTTTTACCGTTTGGACTGACAAACGACCCAGGGGTATTCATGATTTTGATGAACGGGGTGTTCCGCGAGTACTTGGACAAGTTCGTCCAAGTATTCATTGGCGATATCTTGATCTACTCTCGGACGACGGAGGAGCATGACGAGAACTTGCACTTGGTACTACAGTGTCTACGAGAGCACAAATTGTATGGGAAGTTGTCCAAATGCTCTTTTTATCAATCGAGGATTCACTACTTAGGGAATGTCATCTCCGACGAAGGTATCGCCGTAGATCCAGCCAAGGTTGAGGCTATTATGGAATGGCCTGCACCGACGAATGTCACAGAAGTGCGTAGTTTTATGGGTTTAGCAGGATACTATCGATGGTTTGTCGAGGGATTTTCGAAGATAGCAAATCCGATCACGGAATTGCAGAAGAAAAACAAGAAGGTTGTTTGGACTGAGAAATGCATGGAAGCATTTCGAAGGTTGAAAGAGTTGTTGACCACAACACCGATACTAAGGGTCTCTGATATGGACGCAGACTTCTTGGTATGCACTGACGCATCCAAGAAAGGTTTAGGCGGAGTCTTGATGCAAGACGAACGAGTGATTGCTTACATTTAGAGGAAACTGAGAAGGCATGAGGATAACTATGCGACACATGATTTGGAGCTATTAGCCATTGTATATGCCTTGAAGGTTTGGAGACACTACCTTGTTGGACGAAAATTTGAATTAAGGAATGATCATTGTGGACTACAACACATTTTTACGCAAAGCGACCTGAACGCACGACAACGACGTTGGTCAGAATTGCTTAGCGATTATGACTTCGAGATTACTTACATAAAGGGAATAGTGAACCAAGTGGCAGATGCTTTGAGTCGGAGGCCAAGCATTTTTTCGATGTTGCCTCTTCAGATGAATCTACGTGAGAAGATTCTCACTTTACAGCGTGACGATGACTGGTACAAATAAGTCGAGGATTTTATCGGACAAAACACAATGATGGTACCACGATATGAGGGATTTTCTTTTGATAGCGATGGGTTATTGAGGTTTAGAGGTCGGATTTACATACCGCCTAATGACGAGTTGAGGATGTTGATCCTGAGCGAGGCTCATAGAGAAGTTTACATGGCTCACCCAGGAGTCACGAAGATGAGGGCAGACCTTAAACCCTTATTCTTCTGGAAGGGAA
>JZKD02S1646647.1:80653-91338 GCA_000966675.3 Picea glauca | reverse complement strand
TCCTTCATCCGTTTATGCGTTCATTCATGTGCTCACTTGTTCATTCATTCCATCCTGATCCATCCTCATCTGCAACTTGGCTTGGGAAAGGGAAACAAAATGCCAGATATTAGCCACGTTTTTGTTGATTGTAGTGGTCACTGGTATAATCTAGCCATGACTGGAGGCCTGCATGTATGAGATGTATTGGCCTATGTCCAATGTTGTTCATAGTTGCGAGTCCTAAGAGTTCTAGCATTGATATTTTGGACCAGTTGCACTAGAGCCCAAAATAAGGAGAAGGACTGCTTGAGGGACTGTGTGGTAGAGAAGCGTGGAGGTCCATTCTCTTGGGTGGTGTAGGCTGGGTAGAAGAGAGATGGGTACTTGGATTGCTGTGAGTGTTGGGAAATCCTATGAGAGATTGAGTGATGAATGGTTTGGGAAGCCAAGTAACACTATGGAACTATCCTTGTGGATTCATAACCTTGGCTTGGGGGTGACAATACTGTTGAGATTTGGAGAAGTAGTGTCTATGGTTGGGTGGAACTTCCTTGGTCTGCAACCAGTTGGTGTCATCTTTTATAAAGATAATTTCTCTTTGTTATGGTATTAATTATCTGTATATGAATGTATTCCATTGTGTATTTATTTATCGTATGATTGAATATTTAGAGTATGCATACTTGATGGTTATTATTGTGCATGTCGTCAAATCTTTTCTTTTATACATCCTGATTATTTTTAAAAGGTATCAATAAGAGAAAGAAGTCGAGCGGTGGGCTTGAAGGTGGCGTACTCTGGACCGTGGGTGGCTGGGGTGTGTTATAGATTGGTATCCGATCCAGTTTGAAACACCGGGCTGGTATGGGCCGGGTTTTTTGGTCAGAGTCTCGTGGTTGATATCAAATTATGACCATGAAGTTGAAAATATCAGGAGAAGTGGCATTGCAAAATCTATGCAGGAGTAGAACGTCAAAGATCCTTTGTAAGGGTTCGAAGGATTGTGACTGTCACCTTTGAATTTGGGAGTGATTGCAACTGTGGTATCAAGAGAGATCTGGGATCGTTGGATCATAGGGTAGGTGAACAAGGGTCATATGATGAAAGAAAAACAAAGCTTAAGTCACAACCATCAGATTGCTTGGAGAGAGATCGACGACTAGGAGGCATTGTGGGGAACCAAGTTGCACGGGAGTTAATTCCCCAAGGCAGTCCTGCAATCCAAAACACGGTTTCACCGAGGGGTTACATGTTAGCGTCAAAATAATTGCGGGGTGAAAGGCGAGTTACTCCAAACCACCATTGCCTGCCCCCGGAAATTGAAAGGCATTAAGTGATGTGACATGTTAGTGCTCAAACATCGAAACTCCAAAGAGCTGAAGTAGATCCAGACCGTTGATCGAAGTGGACACGTGGTAGGATATCCTGCACTCCAACATATAACCACTTTGAAAGAAAGATGGATGTGAAAATCTAGAACTCCTGAAGGTCCGAAGCCCAGAGTTCAACTGGGCCATCCATCAACAAGGACACACGACACCAGATCTCTTACTTCAGAGACTTAGTAATTTGGAAGGTTTTGCAAAGTGAAGCACTAGGGAAAGAATTACTCGAAGTACCAAAGTAATTAAGGACCATTGATATCAAATCAACTAGAAACTTTGATCTTTGCAGCAACATCTCCTAAAGTCCCAAAGTTTGGGGTTAATACGGACCATCCAATAAGGGAGACACATGTCGAAACATTGGCCAGTTCAGGATTTCAGAGTTCGAGAGAATTAGAAGTGTGCCAGTGTGGAAACTCCCGAAGCCTGAAGTCCCGAAGCCCAAACAACCAAAGTGGTGGGGCATGATGAAATCACCTGGAGGTGATGTGGACACCAAAATTCTAAAGTGACGTGGCTTGTGGACGTCACCTGGGATGACATGGACACATGGGATGTGTGCCATGTGTCAGTAATTTTTAACATATGGAGGATTGAAATGTCAGTTAGAACGTGACATGTGTCATCCACCTTATTGGGCCATGTGTCTACTTCTATTATTTCTCCACGTGGCAACAGATCACACAGTCTGGAGACTAGGAACTATAGAGGAAAAATATGTGATAGTTGGCATTGGGTCGAGAACTCGTGAAGAGCCAATGCGATTCAAAACCGTCGATCTATGAGAGACACATGTTGATGGATCGTCGAATTCGGGTGAAAGCACTCCAGGAGAAAGTGAAGGCGAAGAGTTTGAAACTCCCAAATCCCAAAGAGACGAAGCGATTCATGGCTGTCGATCTACGAGAGGACATGCATAGACATATCATGAGCTCCAGGTAAAATCGTTCCAGGAGGAAGAAAGAAAAGAAAGTTGAGACTTTTGAAGGCCAAAGTTCCGAAGTGGATCTCGATCGTTGATCATGAAAGAGGAAAAGGAACATTGATCAAGTCCTAGTTGAAGGTTCCAAATTTGTGAAGTGGCAAGAAGGATTTGGCTGCAGTTTCGAGTTTTGGTCACCTGGGGAAGTGGTTTGAAGGGAGTGCATGTGCAAAATTAAATTCTGTATCGGCTAAGGGATAACATGGAAGTTTTATACGGTGCATATTGATACATATATTTTCTTCATGAATTGAGAAGAAAAAGGACCTATAACATGGTTTGGCAAATTTTGTTTATCATATGCATAATTCTAACAAAATGGTCGCTTGCACATTTTGCATAATTAAGGGGTTTAAACATATCAACTCATAATGCGTATTGAAGAAATGGAAGAAGGCGAGGGAGACTCCAACCATGATAAGGAGGCTAAAGGCCAGAATACTAGATTTGGTAATGTAGAGACAGAGTCCAATGAAAGGAAGGGAAGAGGAGAGAAGGAAACATTAATAGAAACGGTAAGAAGCCTGAAAATAGAAGTGCAGAGCTACAAACAAGACAATGGGAGACTGATGAGAAAGCAAAGTTAGATAAATTCTTGATTGTTGTAGAGCTTAAATCAGTTGTAGAGGAAAATGATGAAGGGATCAAACTCAAAACAAGAGGAAGAAGGCATGTTTCATGAAAGGAGAGAGGATTGTGGAAGAGTTGTTTATTCAAGAAGTGCCAGCAGAACTCATAGACACCACTCACCCCCTTACTCAAAAGGAAATTTTTATGCATCAGAAGATATCATAAGAAGTCTAGAGGTGTCTCCTGTTAGGCACCAGAGAAGGAGACAGGGAGTGGACAGTTTGTAAAGAGAGATGAGGAAGCTTAATCCACTCTCCTTTGATGGTGAAAAAGAAAGGGAAGATGATGCCTAGGCATGGTTGCTTGGACTGAGGAGATAGTTTTAGTTGAATAACTATTCATCCAACCTAGAAGCTAGGATTGCCACCTAAAATTTACATGGGAAAGATGCAATGTGGTGGGATCAACTGAAGCAATTTGAACATATTAATGAGAGTAGGATCACTTGGAAGCAATTCAAGAAGTACTTCCAGAAGGAGTACCTGTGAGAGAATTTCTATGACAATTAAATGCAGGATTTCTTTGAACTCGGGCCAGGAAGCATGACTATGAAAGAATATGAGAAGAAATTCTTAGGATTGTTAAAATATGTTGGGTTTATAAATGATAAAAAGGTAAAGATATAGAGGTTTTTGAGTGGACTGCCAGCCTTTTATAAAGAAAATATTAGGTATGATAAGCCCAAGAATTTGAGGCCATTAGGAAGGATAAATACTTGTATGAGCAAGGACAGGGAAGAGAATCCCTGTAGAAATCTTGGAAGGATAAGAGGAAGGAGAAGTCTGATCATAGGAGGAAAGGATTCAAACCTCCCTTCGTTAGGAATGAGCCTAATGGAAATCATCAAGATCAATATGCTAAGGGTGAATCCAAGAAAGAATGCTCCTTGGGAAAAAGGGGAAGGCCACCTATCCAATGTTGGGGATGCAAAGAAGATCACTTATACATGGATTTCCCCCACAGAAAGGAAAGAGTGAAGACTGTGCAAAACGTCCAAGAGGCTACAACAGTCGAAGATATGGGAAGAATCTATGCAGATTTAGATGATCGACAAGTAGAGTACCAGTCCAATATGATTGAGGTGGAAGGTAAGATCGTAAATAATCCTGTTGCTATTTTAATTGATTCAAGAGCAAGTCGTTGTTACATTGATCCTAAAATAGTGGATATATTACATTTGGAGAAAAGTAAGCTTGTAAAATCAAGTTTTGTTTAGCTAGCCACTGGAATCAAAAGGGGAATCCATGATATGGTTAGAAGTTGTTCCATAAGTCTTAATGGTGTGAATACAAATGCTGATCTAAATATCATACCATTGGGTTCTTATGATATTCTAATTGGAATGGATTGGTTGGACAAGCATCATGTTGTCCTAGATTGTCATAGAAAGACATATACATGTCTTGATGGACATGGAAAATAGAGCACTGTAAAAGAAGTCCCAAGACCCATCTCTATAAGGGAGATTTCATCCTTATAGCCGAAAAAATGTTTTAGGAAACGATGTCAATTATATGCAACTCATGTGGAAGAGACAAAAAATACAAAGGGGACAAGCCTTGAATATTTCTAGGTACTATAGGAATTTGAAGATGTATTCCAAGAAATACCAAGGTTGACACCAAGAAGGGAGATAGATTTCTCAATTTATTTAGTTCCAGGAGCTGCCCCGGTGTCAAAAACACCTTACAGAATGATCACACCAGAGTTAAAAGAATAAAAAATGCAGTTGGAGGAATTGTTGAAGAAAGGGTACATACATCCAAGTGTTTCACCTTGGGGAGCACCGATACTTTTTTTCAAAAAGAAGGATGGAACCTTAAGGTTGTGTATTGACTTTCGACAACTGAACAACTATACCATAAAGAACAAGTATCCTCTACCCATAATTGATGGACTCTTTGATCAACTAAGAGGAGCAAAGATATTTTCAAAGAATGACCTGAGGTAAGGATACCATCAGGTAAGAATCAAGGAAGAAGACATTCATAAGATGACTTTTAGGACTAGGTATGGGCATTATGAATTTGTAGTGGTGCCATTTGGATTGACCAATGCACCAACTGTCTTTATGTGCTTAATGAATGGCATATTCAGAAATTATTTGGATAAGTTTGTCACAGTGTTCTTGGATGACATACTTATCTATTCTAAGTCTGAAGAGGAGCATGAACATCACTTAAGACGGGTGTTGCGAGTGCTAAAATAACATCAGTTGTATGCCAAGTTGAGTAAGTGTTCTTTTTATCAAAAGTAGATCCATTACTTGGGAAACATTATTTCAGAACAAGGCATAACAGTAGATCTAGAGAAGATTGAAGCCATTAGAGGATGGCCAATGTCCATAAATGTGTCAGAAGTCAGATATTTTATGGGATTGTCTGGTTACTACAGAATGTTCATAGTAGGTTTCTTTAAGATTTCTCATCCCATCACTTCTTTGCAAAAGAATGGAACTAAATTCGAATGGACACCTAAGTGTGAAGATAATTTTAATCTATTGAAGGAATTACTTACTAGTGCACCTGTGTTAAAGATGGCTGACCCAAATGAAAGTTTTGTGGTATGTACATATGCATGTAAGGAAGGACTTGGGGGAGTCCTCATGCAAAATGGATATGTCATTGGTTATGAGTCCATAAATCTTAAGGAGCATGGAAGGAACTATGCCACACATGACTTGGAGCTTGCTTCCATTGTCCATGCCTTGAGGATGTGGAGGCATTATCTCATGGGGAAGAGATTTGAATTAAGGACAGACCACATTGTCATGAAGTATATTTTTGAACAACCAACCTTGAATTCCATAAAAAAAAGATGACTGGAATGGTTAAGTGAATATGACCTCGATATCAAGCATATCAAATCTAATGAGAATAAATTTGTCGATGCACTTAGTAGAAGAGTGCATCTCATGCATGTTATTGTTGTCAATATGCATCAATCAAACTTGAAGAGCATAATTTTAGATGGTCTTGTTACAGATCGGCATTACCTACAAGTAAACGAAATCTTACAACAAGGATATGTACAACAGAAAATAAAGGAGTATGAGATAAATGAAGATGGATTACTAATGCATAAGAATAGAATCTATGTTCCTAGTTTTGGAGAACTAAGGAATTTGGTATTGAAGGAAATGCATGATGTTCCTTATGCTGGACATCCTAGTTACAAGAAAAAAATTACAACAGTAAGAATCCAATTATTTTGGCCAAGAATGAAAAAGGATGTTGTTGGTTACATCGCTCGATGTATGGAATGTCAGAAGGTGAAGGATGAGCATAGGAACCCAACGGGTTTGCTGCAGCCATTACCAATCCCAAAGAAGAAATGGGAGGTGATAACCATTGATTTCATAACTAAATTACCCAAGACAACAAAGAAACATGATTAAATCATGGTGGTGGTTGAGAAATTAACAAAGGCTTCTCATTTTGTTCATGTAAAGACAAAACATACAACGATTAATATTGCAGAAATTTACACGAGAGAGGTTTCTAGGTTGCATGGGATACCTAGGACGATTTTCTCAGACAGAGATACAAAGTTTAACTCCAATTTGTGGAGGGGATTGTTTAAAGGATTTGGTACAAATCTAAACTTTAGCACAACATACCATCCCCAATCAGATGGACAAACAGAGAGGGTCAACCGAATAATTGAAGACATGCTGAGAATGTATGTGATGGATAAGCCATCTATGTGGGAAGATTACTTGCACTTGGTCGAGTTTGCATATAATAATGGGTATCAAGATTCATTGTGAATGAGCCCATTTGAAACCTTGTATGGTAGGAAATGAAATACTCCAGTGAGCTGGGAAAACACAACAATTAGAGTGGTACTTGGGCCAGAGTTTCTCAAGGATATGGAAGACTAGATGGTTAAGATCAAGTAGAAATTAAGGAATCTCAGGATAGACAGAAATTTTATGCAGATAAGAATAGGAAATCTAGAGAATTTAAAGTAGGGAAGCATGTGCTTTTGAAATTGAAGCCCAAGAAAATCTCTTTGAAATTGGGTAGTTGTACAAAGCTGACAACCATATTTTGTGGTCAATTTGAAATATTGGACAGAATAGGGCCAGTTGCATACATGCTTGCATTGTCTGCTTCCATGAATGTGCATAATTTTTTTCATGTCTATTTACTAAAGAAATATGTACATGATCCTAACCATGTTATTGATTAGCATCTGATTCAGGTAGAGACAGAGGGAGACTTTCATGTTTAGCTAGTGCGTGTATTGGAAATAAAGGTCAAAATGCTCCAGAATCGAGTTATAGAGTTCGTAAAAGTTCAGTGGACCTGCTATGGTCCTGAAGATGATACTTGGGAGCATGAAGATGACATGCGGGCATAGTACCCACAAATTTTTGAATAAAATTTGAGATTTTGATCTCTATTTTGTATATGCACTAAGGACAATGCCAAAATAAGGGGGAGGGGATGTAACACCCAGGGTTATGAACCCCCATTTTAAATAATGTATTGTTACAATGCTGAGAGGCTAGAGCGCCCAAACAATTATTAAAAGGCCAGTGTGCCCAAGAAATGTAATGTTTTGATCATTATTAATAATAAACACATCACTGGCTACTAGATGGAGAAGGACTAGAGTTCTAGGGGGATATGATTCCATAAGAGAGGGGGCTCGAGGGGATAAGTTTTATTTCATATTATATTTACCCTTTTTCTAAGGGAGGGGATCAGTTACGTGAGATTCTTGTGGGAGGCCATGAGGTTATTGATTCCCCATGAAATACTTAAACTACCCCTGGACTATTGGGGGGGTTGGTTGATAGATCGTTCACTCCTTCATACGTTTATGCATTCATTCACTTGCTGACTCATTCATTCATTTAGTCCTGAACTATCACTCATTGATCCATCCTCATTTGTGCCTTGGCTTGGGAAAGGGAAACAAACTACCGAATATTAGCCACATTTTTTTTGGCTGTAGTGGTCATTGGTGTAATCCATCCATGACTTGAGGCCTACATGTCTGAGATGCATTGGCCTATGTCCAACATTTTTCACATCTGTGAGTCATGAGAGTTCCAGCATTGAGATTTTGGACCAATTGCATTGGATCCCAAAAGAAGGAGAAGGAATGCCTTAGGGACTACATGATAGAGAAGGGTGGAGTTCCATTCTCTTGGGTGGTGTAGGCTAGGTAGAAGAGAGATGGATAATTGGATTGCTGTGAGTGCTGGGAAATCCTATGAGAGATTGAGTGCTGACTAGTTTGGGAAGCCAAGTAACACTCTAGAACCGTCCTTGTGGATTCATAGCCCTAACTCGGGGGTGAAACTGCTTTTGATATTTGGAGCAGTAGTGTCTACAGTTGGGTGGAATGTCCTTGGTCTGCAACCAGTTGGTGTCATATTTTATAAAGATAAGTGCTCTCTGTTATGGTATTAATTATCTGTATATGAATGTATTCAACTGTGTATTTATTTATTGTATGATTGAATCTTTAGAGTATGCATGCTTGTTGGTTATTGTTGTGCATGTCGTCAAGTATTTTCTTTTATGCATATTGATTATTTTTAAAAGGTATAGAAGACCAGGTTTGGGATTGAAGGTGGAGTACCCCGACTTGTGGGTGGTTGGGGTGTGATATAGATCTGATGGTGAGATCATGTCTGACCATCCTGAATGTTGAACTACTACCTCTACACGGTGTATATACATGACTAGTGCTTCCTAAATTGGCTCTTCTGGTTGTTTTTCCTTGTGTAGATGTACTTCTTGTTGTCTTTCTTCTTCTAAAATTGGTTGTCTAAATGGTGATGTTCTCTTTGGTGTATTAGTTGCACATGGGTTTGTGGGTTCCACACTGACATTAATATGGATAGGATTGCTTCCTTCTCTTCCTGCTCTTGGACCTCTTGTCTTCCTCTCATATGTTGCGTGCATGATTTCCTCAATCTACTCCACAGCCCGGAGATCCTCTACATCTTCTTCGTCACTTGCAAAGCCTTCCCTTACAACTACAACTCTCTTCTTGGTGTTCACCTTGTATTGGTAGGGTACTCCACTGTGCACATTTCCAGCTGTCTCCATGATCTGCTTGATCTAATCGTCGTCCATCATGATTGGGTCCAAGGGTTCCTCCTTTCCTTTATCCATTCCTCCTTCCATTTTTCCTTTCCTTGTGAGTGCTTCCCCCCTTCCCCCATGCACACAAGAAATTTTGGATATCTGACTCCATTGTAATTACACCTTTGTTATATAGAAATATCATAATAGAAGTATACAACAATCAAATACACCTTCCTTAAGGCCCACATATAAACTCTTTCTCCAGTGCGTTGTATGACTTCACTGTATCTACTGCAAATTCTGTTATAAATCTTGCTACAATACTGTCGAGCCAAAAATCTACTGCACCTGTGAATTTGTTGTTTACCTGCTATAATTGCTCAATCTGAACTGAAGTCCACTCGATCTGTCGGATCTGGTTTGTTGCGTAGTTATCCTTCAACCTCAATATCCACTCCTATAATAAATGTGGAAAATCACAGAAAAATACTTCATGCAGATCAGTAAACACGTATTTATCAAGATATTTGCGCAGTGTTACTCTAGGGTTTATGTTATCTTTCTGTGCAAATTCTATCTCTTTTGTCTTCAACTAGCTTTCGATCTTTGCTTTTGTGGGATTCCACGGTCTCAACATCCCCTTCTAGTAGTTCCTTCTTCTCATCATTCGATTCGGTATTCCCTTGACCTGCCTTCCACAGATCTTACGTATCCAACAGATTTTCAACAGATCGCATCTACTCAATCCTATACTGTACCAACCGACCACAACAAAACCATTTGTGGGTTATTATTCTTATTTGAGTTTATATATTTAACTTGATTAACCTAGGGTTCATGTCTAGTAGGGTTCCAACAAAGCCTCTAATACTATCGGACCTCTTGGTAAACTAGAAGGCAACACAATGCACAGAGTGCACTACACATTCTCACCCAAGATAGTTTTAATGGGTGACTGCAATACTCAAGTGTTTGCAGTCCAGGATTGAGTGGAGGTCTGAGAATTGTGCGTTGAGAGCTCTACTTAACTTATTAGAGTAATAAACTGTCATTCACGATTATGCATGGAATATATTCAACTCATACATTCAACATACTAATATCTACTTAGAAAAATTAAGGAACACATGCATTCAATCACATAACATAGGTCTTACCGTGGTTCACCCCCTCCTAGGATACATCCATAAAAATATGGCTCTGAAGTGCTTCTATTATAGCAATTCCAAAACTACAGCGCCACACACTTTAAAACTATTCTCAGTCAGGTTGAGATCTATTAAGAGGCATACTAGATTGCACCTGGCTCCTCAACCTACGATCTAACCCTCAATATACACCCTCCTTAATCTTCCCCGACTCAACAACTTACAAAAGTAGGTCGTATAGAAAAATATTATAACTAGTTATCAAAACAGGACTCCTCCTCTAGACTCTCTATACCCACCCTCTAACTTGTTGGAAATATGGCTACAACAGAGATGATGCAGATGATCAAGGTTGTCATTGATGGCAATCGATTTTTTATGGAGAATAGAGGTAGGAACATAGAAGCTGAAACACAGACGCTGCAACACAAATGCGAACTGCTGAAACACAAGTGTTGAATCACAGATGCTGAAACGTAGATGCTGAAACACAAATGCTGAATCACAG
>JZKD02S1646647.1:41773-61759 GCA_000966675.3 Picea glauca | reverse complement strand
TCAAAATGAAAATGTCTCCTTGGTATATATAGGAGACTAGGAGGTATAATTACAACTAATGGCCTAAAGTCGACATAAATAAAATAACATTACTAATATAATATTCCCCAATTAATGGGTAATGAGCCAATATTAGGGCTTAACAGCTTGCCACATCGATACTAATTATGGTTTCTCCTTTCGTTCTCTATTCTCATCATGCTATTTTGATATCCCCACTCCTTTCTTTTATTACTATAAGTACTTCTATGCTAGGTTCTTTTATGTTTGTCCATAGTAGGCTTGTTGATTTTCACAACCTTGCGTTAATGAATGTTATTTCTCATGGTGGTGTGGGTGTTGATATGCAACAACTACCTTAGTCATTTTTTCTCTTTTATCATTTTTTAAAAATTGGCCCTAAAATGATTGAGTCATCTTTTTAATATTCTTAACAAGAATTTGTAGAATCATATTATAGATTTGGGTTTTTTGAACAAAAAAATCGATTAAAAAAGAATCCCTCAAATCAGAGGTCGAACAAAGAAGATATAACACTTTGAAAATATGTAGTTTTAGGGCCTCTTTTTATGAACACAACACTTAGATATATTTGTAATCATTTATATACATAATTTTAAACCAACTTTTGATTTGTTTTCTTCAAAAATACACAATTTCAAAAAAGGTCACTCAAATCAAAGGTTGAAAAAAGGATATATTATAGTTTCAAAATCTTCTCTTTTATAGGGCTTTTAGGTGATTATCATGAGTATTGTAGAGAATATACCTTTTCATAGAGTGCTTGAATTGTATCCTGACAAACACCATTTGGTAGAGAACTTTTGTGGCTTCAATTTGGTATATTATATGATACACTTCCAATAAATATTTAGTGCACTACAACCTCCGCAAATTACTACCCCCAATCCCTAGCGGAACCATCGAATGTAAATGATGGAAGATTTCCAAACATAGAGGAAACTATGTCATTGAATATTAGAGTTAGCTGAGGAAATTCAAATCATGGTGACCATTGTAGGGGAGTATACCAATGACCTATATGGTCGGTGTGATTTAAAGGAGGCTTGTGTGGAATGGTATATAGTATATAGACAAATTGTCATTATCGAAAGACAACTACTAGTTTCTCTTTAGTGCAGATATCCATTGATATGAAGATCACATCATTGAGGGAATACATGAGAAGGTGGTGCCTATTAGTTTCTAGTATGATTCTTCTATAATGGTAGTGTTTCTTCCCGAACCACTATTTTTTGGCTATATGAAGGGAAACTTTTTCTATTGAGGGTCCTATATATTTGGATCCACATGATTGTAGTGAATCTTTGGAGAACAAAACTCAACTATTCATGTGTCTTTAGTTGGGAATCAATATTGTTGTTCTTGGCTAGGGAAATATTCCAAGGAATCATTTGGAGGTCAAAGAATGTTACCCCTATATGCTAGTCCAAAAGAATTCAGTAGCCAAATGGGGTATCTCTCAATCTTAATGATATTGTTTTATGGCTTATTGTTGCTAAATTTCAATTTAAAAGATGAGAATGAGTTAACTAAATAAAGAAAGAGCTAATCAGATAGTGTTATTAGATTCTAAGGGAATCTTTATCCTATTTGATATACATGAAAACAATATTGATGGAAGATGCAAAAGTCTAATTTAGGTAAAACATTAGCTTCAAATATCAAGAAAAAAAAACAGTCATTGATACTAGAGTATTAACAAATATGTAATAAATGTCAATGAGGTGAGGAATTCTTAAATATCGATTAATCATAAAATGAAAATATATTTGGAATTATCAAATGATTCCAATGATTTAAAATTTAATTACATAATTATAAAGAAAAAATAATAATTCAAATCATAGAGAACAATCACATAAAATAGAAAAATAATAAATACCAAATAATATCCAAAGTATGTTTTTATTTCATTCATACTTTAAACATTCAAAAAATTTTAAACACAATATAATACATAATGATATTGAATATTTCATACTGCATATATATTGCATTAAATATCATGCAATTATTCCAACCAATAAAGGTAGTGAGATCAAGTCTCAATATTTATTATTTTAGATGAAATACACATCCTGAGAAAGTGAGAACTTCCCCTCATTTCAAGGATGATACCTAGTGTAAATTGATTGATTGTAGTTTTTGCAATCTAACTCGGTGGGGACATTAAGTCAAGCCCACAATATTCACAGAGAAAACCATGTCAGAGAATTGATCTTGCAACCTCTTTCTTGTAATTCATATAACTCAACTACTTTAGCTAACTCATTGGACTATCAATTCTTGATATTTCATAAACAAGACTAAAAATAAACAATTTTTTCTATACATCTACAAATAACTAAAGAAAAATATTTACTGAAACTTAAGAGGTTCATACAAAAACTGAAAAAATGCAAAGGGGTAAATAGAGAGATAAACCCTCTAGAAACTTATAAAAAACCATCTTCATCTCTATAAAGATATTCAATATACTCTGCATTCTCTAATAATCAAACAAAAAAATAGTTATAACTTGCATTCCTTAGCCAAAATGTTGATCCATTATCAAATATTTTTCTCCTAACTAAATAAATCTTTGACTTTGACTGTAACTGCTTGTTTATTCTTCAACTATCAATTCCAAAAATAGATAACATGGATGTTGAGAGGTAGTTGGGCCTAAAATATAGTCACTTTATTTTTTTCTTTTCTACTCATTGATAAGGAGGTACCATTGATAGATGTTTCCAAATATTTAAATTAAAATTTAAACATGGTATTTGAGCTTAATATTCACCCACAAGAAATGAAAATCCGAATTTTTATATACTTATATCCAACTCAATTTACAAATAAAAAAATATTAGAGATTGTGTTTCATAAAAAAATATTAAATAAATTGAAATCATAAACATTGTATAAACTATTTGTTTCCTAGAAAGAGCTTCCTTCTAATCTTCCATTACTGTCATATTATTACTGAATACTATAAAATCTTCTTCATACATTTGAGATCCCAATAATCTTAAATATTTAATCAAAGGAGAAGGCCCAATTTGCAAAGAGGAGAAAATTTACTCTTAAAGGATTTAAGACTTTATCCAACATATTACACGTGTTTTGTGTAGTGTGTATCAAGTCCCTCTTTACATTAGTACCCTCTAAGTTCTTATAATCATAGCTGTTCTATCTATGACCCCAAAAGGAGTTAGAACATTCTACATGAGACTTTTAATTTGTTGAAAAAACTCAAAATATGGCCTAAGTTTATGCATTTGATTAATTATCTTATCCTAAATTCATGCTTTGCAGAAATTAAACATTGTTTGCTTGGTAACTACTTCTACATCCGAGTTAATATTTTAATATTAGATTATTTTGTGACATTTGGCACTGTACATTTTGAATTGACAACTCTTAATCTTGTTAATGATTTTTTTAACTACTCCTACATCCGAGTTAATATTTTAATATTAGATTCATTTGTGACATTTGGCACTGTATATTTTGAATTGACATCACTGATCCAATTAGGACACTTTTATGGGATGAACCCCAAAGGAAAACTGAGAATAAATGACAGCAGGTGATTGGATTTAAAAATTGTTCATATCAAATCATTGGTTCCGAAGATATGATAATATGGAAGATATGATAATATGGAGAGGACTAGATTTTTTGTCCGAAGCATGAACAAATTGGGATAAAAACACCCTCAAAAAAGACAAATTACTCACATTTGATCTGATGGTCAGAGATGGATTCGGAGCTGAATAGTGGTTATAATTCCAAAAAAAAAAGATGGAGAAAAGAAAAAAAATAAAAAAAAAGAAGAGAAAAAGATGTTTAATATGCCTCCTACATTATCCATAACATAAACTCTTTGTCGTTTAAGGCAACGTTCAAACTAGTTACATTTTCTTCTTAATTTGAGCCTTTTTCATTTTCCAAACTTCGAACTCTCTCAAAAAGCTCAATCATGTCATCAATATTTTACTCATTCTTGGATATACCAATCATCCTATCGTCATTATTAAGGTTATATCATAGTTGGAAAAAGAATAATAATGGCCTTGGATGAAGAGATTTTTATATCATAGTTGGAAAAATATAATAATGACCTTGGATGAAAAAGATTATTTTTTTTAATATTTGAATCTCAATTGAGTTTTCTTTTACAATATTTTTCTTTTCCTTAATTAATTCAACTCTCTTTTACATTCTCCAAGGTTAATGACCTTTTTTCTTCATGTGTTGGAAAAAATATAATAATGGCCTTGGATGAAGAGACTTTTATATCATAGTTGGAAAAAATATAATAATGGTCTTGGATTTTTTTATTTAGCAAATTCTCTTTGCAATATTTGCATCTCAATTGAATTTTCTTCTATAATGTTTTTCTTTTCCTTAATTAATTTATCAACTCTACATCAAAGCCTACAATTACGATCCTTTAGTTTTACATTCTCCATGTATTACTAACTAGTCTTTTTATTGAACAAGTTTATAACAATATTATATTATAACATAGTGATAATATAACTATGTTATATTATAAACCAACGACTTTTTAGTTTTGATTTCAAAAAAAATATTTTTATATCTTTTTATTTTAATAAGTCTTTGAGAAGATTTACATCGTGGGGTTCAATTCCCAAAATAACAGTGTTCTCTTCTAAGTATTTTGTTCTTGTTATATTGGCCTTATTATTTAATGTTTTAAATGCTTATTCAGTCTAGTAACCATCCTTTGGATCTTTTTTCACATTAATTGTTGACTTGATTAGGTTGCTACATACCATATCCCTAATTTGTTTGTTTCACTATACCATGTGAATGGAATTCGTTTGTTTTAAATCCATCTAGATAGATGTAGATTTGTACTCAACTTTCTCGACATCAACTTTTTCTCTAAATGCACTTGGTTGAAGGAATATCATGTGAAGTTGTTTCTTTTCATGATATGCAGTGGTTATTAACTTTCGAACCACTGAATGTTTTGCAAGTGTTTGAGAACATTGTTGTAGTTCAAATTGCTTTGTAATATTTTTTATTTGTGAAAACATATTAACATTTGCTTCCAATTGTTATCAAGACTCAACCTTAGAAGCACCATCTTCTAAAAGGGATTTTTCTTTAGTAGAATTTTGAACAATTGTGAATGGAGAAGAATTGACTATTATCGTGGGCATGATTCACTCTGAATCTTGGAAGTGTTATTTTAAAAACAAATATCTTTCATATTATTTTGACTATAGTTCATCATTGATCACCTCTGAATCTATATGTACATGTTCTAAAACAAATTTCATTATCTGACTCTCTTAATAATGTAATTTAAGTCTTTTGGAATTGGGATCGCTTGATTAGGTGACAAGAGGATCACATGATTCTTCCTTTATTTTTATTTGATTTCCAATCCCTTGCTTCTCTAGCATTTGACTAGGACAAATTGTCTCTTTTATTCTTTAACTCTAACCTTCTTGAATTAATTCCTCAGTTTTGTGTGTTAACAACCATCGTGGTAGGGGCAAAAGGTGTGGTGGGGGGTCATCTTTGACCGAAGAGGAAGCCAAAATATCAGATACTCAAGGGGACTGGGCCACAAAACAAATAATCAAGTGGAAGCTCTGGCTACATTCATGGGATTGACCCATATACACGAAGACAAATATCAGAGTATTACAATTATAGGAGACTCAAAATTGGTAATATAAGGTTTTAGACACATCAACCACATATCCCAATCCTACCTACAAATAATTTATCACAAAATCAAATTTAAGGAGAACAAATTCTACTCAATGGAATACTTCCACATTCTTCAACATCAAAATTAAGCGGTAGCCCAACATGCCAAGCAAGCCAAGTCGTTGAATCTAGGGGTTCTATAGACCAATGAGGAAGCAAACATTTTCTTTCTAACTTAAAATTATGGTTAAAGGAGAAATTAAAAGTGCATTCTACCTTAGAAATACAGGCAAAGGTGAAATCAAAATTACATTAATTGAAACTTTTATTGATTGGACAGGTAATGGAGGAATAAATGGATTTAAATTTTTTGTTGAGAGGAGTGGTGTGACTCTACCCTCCAACACAGCAAATACATTTGGTCATGTTCAAGAAACTCCCTCTCCAAACACACGCCCTGTGTCAAGTCCATGTGCAGAACACAACATCTGGCAGTTGGCATTACATTTTTTCATGGTATCATTAAAATATTCCTCCCTTCACCTACATTCCACATGTGGGACTAACACTCTCTCTGGTGTTGACATGGGAAATTCATCCCCTCCTAGCAGTCTACTTGTCCTTCCTTTGGTTTTCAACACCCAGTACCAACATATATTCTCATCATCATTGGTACTTCATATGGATTTTGTGTGTGGTAATGAAGGCATCACACTCCTGGTGTTAAATTTTGTCGATATAGAGGTGATGGGAGTTGTTAGTTTATTTTCCAATTGTCCCTCAACTCCCCCTCTCCGGTATCTGCGACATTATTGTAGTAGCATTTCACCTCTCTATTTTTATCCAATAATATGTGACGCAAAATTCAATGTCTATGTGATTGCAAAAATTGTGAATTGGAGGCACTCAATGGAAAAATGAAGCTTCAACAATATGAAATTATAGTTCTCATGGAATGCCACACTTAGTTCAAGCAAACAATGCAAGAAAGGGAATATTGGTGGGATAAGGAGTTGACTATCATGCTAAGAAAGGTTAACAAGAGCACAGAGAAAATATGTCTCTTTAGATAAGAAAAGCATGGCTCTTGAGATACAATTCATGGTATGAATAAAAGTATCCCTTCAGAAGGTTCCCATGCTTCATTTGAGGTAGTGAAACCATGACATCCACCACTAGATACTAGTAATCAAGATGAATCTTAGGCTATTGTGGACATAGAATTAAAGCTTCACTAGTCAGGTTCATGAAATGTAGATACATTTTTTTTAAACAGAAATGGTTGGTGTTTTATATTAAAAAAGAGAGGTTTGTTATAACACATTACAAAGAGGTGAAAAATTTGATTCTGTGAACTGACTCTAGAATGATAACTGGTAAGAGTGATGTATCCTAACAAACAACTTAAGAACTTCTAAGTTGCCATGTAAAAATGGCTACAAACGATGATAATATAAACGAAAATTTATAGGTCATCTAAGGGTTAACATGGTGGGGAAGAGTTCACCAAATTGGTTGGCTTACAGACCTGAATTCCTTTTATCATTGGTTGATATGTGGCATGTGATGTATTATTCTTTCTTACAAATGTCCAACCTTCATTTTCATTTGTTGAGGTACTTGTGATACATGGATTTTCTGGATTGTTTTGATTTGGAGCTTCTTTTTTTCTTCATCCAACACCCCAACATCATCCATCAAATCTTCGCAACTAGCTGATAGTTGAGGTCCCTCATTTGAAACCTGAGGGGAAGACACATATTTCGTCGACTTCTGAGATGAATTTGGCAACATATTTTCATTGGCTTTAGGGGGCTTCGAGATAACTTGATGGTCATCATTTGATCCCACCCACCAAGTGGATTTTCGAGGCTTTCAGTTCTTCTTGGGCCCTTTGGGACAATGGGTTGCAAGATGTCCCATTTCAAAACAAGATCTCCAACGTAGGGAAATTCTCTCATAGTCTAGTTTCTGATACCAATAATATTTTTTACCTGTAAGAATAACTTCAGTTGGGAATCCTTTACTGAAGTCCATTTCCATGCAGGTGCATGCAAATGTGGAGGTGTTTTTCCTTGAATTTTCACGACTTTCAAAGTGGAACTTTCCCAAATCCGAACCAATGTCTTCA
Source organism: Picea glauca (assembly GCA_000966675.3). Classification (NCBI taxonomy): domain Eukaryota; kingdom Viridiplantae; phylum Streptophyta; class Pinopsida; order Pinales; family Pinaceae; genus Picea; species Picea glauca. The sequence continues at coordinate 53,928 of JZKD02S1646647.1, read as the reverse complement.
AGTGAGGCTAAGCCCCATAAATGCAAAGAGAGGTTGGGAAGCCTCACCCAAACATGAGATAAGGAGAGAATGTTAGTAGCTGGATTGAAAGAAGGAGTCCATTGTTTCATGCAAAAACCTAAGTTGCCCCAAAACCATGGACCTGAGCTGAGAATTAGATCACGATATTCCTCAATGTCGATTTCAACAATGAAGAAACCTTTAAAACGCGGATGAATGAAAGCTTGATGATGCATAATAGGAATCTAGGTGGTTGAGATCGAACTATTGAGATCTACTAACTTTGACCAGAAATCATTGAAACAACAGAACAAAATTACTGATCTGTAGTGTTCTTCCTCCTCCTCAGTATCTTGAACCATAGGAATGACAAGGCGATGACTTCCTGAACCATAAGAGATGACGAAGGGAGAGCATATCTCCGATGAATAACCTCATGGAAAGTGGCCCCATATTTCGAAGTAGAGACTGGGTTGGACGCCGAGCAGGAGGGAAAATCCCCACCACCTGGGGTACCCATAGAGAGGGACACGATCGCTTCCATAGAGGGTGAAAGAGATCGGGCAACACACTCACCACACATGGAGGCCACGCGCGACCAGGGTTAAACCCTAGCCACCTCACACTAGGGGAAGAGTTGCGCCAAATCCCGTGTCATTTTCTTTAAAAATTTGAACCGCAAAATTTTTAATTGAAATGTAGATGCATTTTTATGCTTTGTTCATATGTTAAAATACAAACCAGGAAGGGAGTCTCTTTTTTTGTTAAAATTTAGTTATATTTCAGTTATTTGAGGATGCCCATTCCCTTTGTTTTGTTGAACATTACTAAACACTCTGATTTTTGTAACTCCTGGATGGATTTATCTCTACTACAACCTTTTTTTTTATATAATACACACTACTCGTTCTTGTTAAAAAAATCAACCATCGTGGTCATTGATTCCACCACTATCTCTACTGGTGTTGAAATAATGAGAGTAGATTTTGTTTTGTTTCTAGGAACTAGATCAGATTGCATACTCTTTGTCTGCATTGAGAATTGAATATCTCCATGATTATATATATTTGCTAAAATTTCCAATTCATGATCATTATGATGAATGTAAGGAGCATATTTAATTGCAACCCTTTTCTTTGAAATTAGATGATGAGTATCATAATCCCAAATTGAACCTAAACTAAAATTGAAAGAACTAATCATTTGTTTAACAATATCTAGGCCGAACTTGTTTTTGATAATGAAACAACAAAATTCAGCAGGTAAAGTGAGAGGTGTTTTAAACTTGGATGAAAAATACAATTGGTTAGAATATAGTATTTTCCTGATGTATTCTAGAGAAACAATACGAGGGAGATAAATTGGAAGAAAATAAGGTTGGACATTTGAACTAAAAAATATGAGAATAGTATGATCTTCATAAGTGTACTAGTCTCTTATTCATGTTTAAATAATCAATTGAAGAATTATCCTAAACTGAATAGGAATCCAAGGAGGGCGATCACCATGGAAGGTAATATGAGCATAATAGAGAAATTTATTAACAAATCCCTTGAAATAATTTGTTTTCATATTTTTTCACAATTCGGGTCCACTTAGTGACTGGAAGAGGATTTTCCTAATCATCTAACCTTATTGAGTTTAGGTTCTCAAAATAAGAGGTTTGGTAGTATAAGATCAAGTAATCTAGATACAATTGATACCTAAATAATATGTAGGTGTGGAATAGTCTCAACAAGATACTCATCATATTGATATTTAATGGGAGTATTCCAGAAGAAGGAAAATTTCCTCCCATCATACCCATTATAGTTTTGTCAATGATACTATCATTCATCATAACATATACTTAGTGATATCATGGTTATCACCTCTCTTGGCGATTTTGGAAAAATAAAAACTTAAAGAGGTAAAATTAAATTTGAAACTTGAATATTGATGGGTGAGTAGTGATGAAGGAGGTCCTTCTTTGATTGGAGTTGAATGACCAATATTTGTGGCTAAATCATTGTCACTCAAATGTAATTCATTTTTAGGAAGGAAAATAATTTTATAAATGGATGCAAATGTGACTGAGAATATATCGTTACAACCATCAACTAAAAGTGGTTCTTGGCTTTGAATATTCTATAAACTAATATACTTTGCAATGAAATTGGGTGAATGGTATGAGGCTGTGATTACAACTTTAGCCAAATTACTATCCCAAGTAGGTATTCAATATTTTCCATCATTAAATTTACCATGTGTAGGTTTCCTAAGTATGTAAAGTGTTTATATAGATATGCAGGGATAAACAATATCATAATCAAGATAAACAAAACTCTCAGGGTCAATGGGGGCTTATGTAGGTTTGATAGAGGTTATAGGTATTCTTTTTTAGTCCATTTAAAAATAGAAATCAACCTTTTCATGTAATATTATGAGCTAAAATTAAAAGTGAAGTGGAATTGTAGACTTATCTCGTGAAACGAGTAACCCTAGATTTAGAAATTATTAGAATTATGTTGCACTCTTGCACAAAGTATGCCTTATGATCTCTCATATATGAAGCAATAGAAATAAAACTATTGAATTGAGTAGTATAAATCAATTATAAAGTCACTCGAGCATTCCTTCCATGCACATTAACTATATTAACTACTACTTATCATTATAATGTACAAAACAACACCCACTTGATTTATGTTGGCTTTAAGTAAATGAAAATAGGACATATACTTATGTTGGATTTAAGTAAATGAAAATAGGGCATATACTTAACATTGTGGAAATGAATTTTGAATCTGTGTAAACCATTCCTTATGCCAAACCACTTTAGAGGAATCATTACCTATTTTTAAAAACCATCCTCAAGCTCTCAATTAGTTGGATCTCATCCATGTGGTTGTATATCATTGATTTTGAAGGTGGAGAGTTGTGTTATAAACCAATTAACTTATGCTTTATAATCAGTGAAAGATGTTTATATATGATACATCACAACCTTTGATTATTTCAAGGTTTTGTTACATTCATCATCTCCAACTTTAAGGTTTAAATTTTGAACAAGGTCTATTCTCTTTCATTTTTTATAAAATATCTTATCACCCTTTATGAACCTATGAAACTAAATATGCTCACCAAATTTGCACTTTCAAGAAATATATATTTGGTTACAACATATGACTTCAACTAGGGGATGATGCTTCCCTATGAGGTGTCAATAACAACAAACCAAGTGTCTTTTCCATTAGGCCATGGATTCTTTTAAAAACACAATATCTCAGATCATAATTTCTCATCATCTCCATCCCATTTCCAGTTATTTCATCTGATTTTCATCATGTGGTAAAATAAATATAGTTTATAACTACCAATAAATGATTGATTGTTTACTTATTAGTTGATCCACTTTTAAAATGCTATTTGAGTGAATTAGACTTCTGAAAGGAGACAAATTTGAAAATATGCTTCTTCATCGTGTGTGGATATCATACACATATTTCTTCAGGATCACTCTTTGTTTCTAAATACCTTTAAATGTTGATGATGTGAGCCAATTCCATTCATATTTTACCACTTTTTTCCATGATTTTGATCTTATATTTGAAGTCATAATGGTCATGGTTGTTAATATAGATGATTACTCATGGCTGATGGAAGTAGTAGGTCCTGAGTACTGGGAACCAAAAAATTTGATGATGACTTCTCTTAAACTTGAGCTTGTATCTACAAATGTTGTTACCAGGGTCTCCTTGTGACTATCCAAGATATATATCATCTTGTTCCTATGATTTCATATGTATCCCTAGCTTGTTTGTTTAAGAGAAAACTTGGATGCCCTTGCAAAAATTTAGGTGCTACCAATTCCTCCATTCTTCCTAATGGAGCAAAAATTCAAGACCCCGTTCTTCATTAAAACATGAAATCCAATACAATGATAAAGAAGAAGGTTGATAATATAACTAAAGATATACCCATATGTTGAAGTTTTGAAACTTCGAGAAGTGATTATTCACAATGAAGTAAAAGAAGACCCATCTGACCATTAAAGAAGCCCCATGAAGAAATTGAAGACCCAAGAAGAGAAGTCTTACCCACCAGTAAAAGACATAATATAATAAAGTAAAATTGAAGATCCAGAATGAGAAGTTGGCCCTACAGAAAAATACAACCACCTGTATTAGTATAAATATAGGATGTATCATTTCATTTGGATAGACAAACATGGTTCTCCTTCTGTAGTGCGCACTAGCCAGTTGCTTCATGCTAGTTACATTTTCCCAGTTGCAGTTCTTGGTCTACTTACTTGTGCGATATCTTGGAGAGGTGCTAGGCTTGGAGGATCTCTCTTGGTTATTCTTGGTCATATTATTGAGGTGCTAGCTCTTGGAGGTGATAGACTTGGGGAGGAATCTTCTCTGTATGGTATTCTGATCTAGTGATGGTGATTACTGGTGATATCTTGGACTGAATTCTTGTATAAGAAAGGTTGTTGGATTTTCTCCCAAGGTTTGGCTTTCCAAGATAAACTCTTGTGCTATTGTGTTGCGTTCTTGTGTCTACTATGCATGGTTAATATTTCTAGATCTTGTTATTTTCGTTGCATTGTTATAGTTGATATTTTCAATGCATAGTTATTCTATGATAATTGTGGTATGAAAGTGAATCTTGAATTGAAATCATAAGGAAATAACTATCATATCTGAGAATCAGAAGAAAAAAAACTAAACATGGTATCGGATCTTTGTTGAAGTATTGCTACTGCATAATTTTCTGTTAGTTGTCACTACTCAGCCCTGAATTTTTCAAGCTCGTTGAGCACTTATTGAAAATTCATTGGATCTAAATCCACCACTGATCAACTCGCCTTAATCCAACATATTCACTGCACCTCTCATACTGCAGTTTTGTGAAAGTTGAAATTGCACCCTAAAACTCACTACGACAGTTGCAATAACATTTTGTAAATCTTGTTGAGAAAAGTGTTGGGATGAGTTGAGAATAATTTTAGAATAGACCATCTCTCCTTGCCCTAGCACACCTATTGCACTTCTCACACTGACAATCCATCAAAGTTAAAATTTTAGGGTTTTCAGGCTTATTGACATTTTCCTTACATTGAACCTTCTGATTTAGATTTTTGACTTCTTCTTGTTAAGATGATGTATTGTCTCATATTAGAATACAAGATGGATGGTGCATAAATTCCATAGGTATGCACTTGTATATAAGTTATACCATGAGGGTGTTTGCAAGAAATGTACACTTGGAAAAAGGGCATTTGTCCAAGTAGTGACAGTAGATCCAAAGGTATCTTAGATCTAGTGCACTCAGATAAATACAAAGAGTTGGAGGTAGCAGTGGTGATGTCTCCTACAGTATATGAAAAATAGAAATAAAATGGAACAGAAGCATCAAGACTCCAGGTTTTCATATTAGGTTTGATATTTTATATTGCTACAATATTTAGAATTCTATTACTACTAAGTAATTTGACTATCAAATGGTATGATGATCATGCTCACTATTAAGTACTAATGATGCACTTATTCACAATATGAAATTGATCTCTTATAGGAGATGTTCTTGGTTTTTGTCTTTTCCTAGGCAGGTTACCCTGTAAATTACATGGAGATTACCATGGAGATGTTCTTGTTTTGTTCCACGAAGGTTACCATGAAGGAATGACTAGAAACAACAATGGAGAAGTGTTGTTATTATTCTTACTCTGAGTAGGTTACCATGGAGAAATAATTGGTCGAAACACTAGAAAAGTGTTCTTGTTTATTGTTCTTATTTCTTATTCTTGTTCTTGTTCGGAGCAGGTCATAGGTGATAGCTTTGACAGGGAGCTATAGTGACAATTGTTCATGTTATTATTTTTGTTCTTGTTCCTATTTCTTTATCATAAGAATGTTATTCTTGTCTATTATTTTCCCTTGTTATTGCTCTTGTTTTAGGCAGGTCACAGGTGAAAAATCAGAGAGGGAGCTATAGTGACAGTGGTGGGGGAAACATATTAGATGGTCTCTAGTTTGAGACCCGGAGCATACCATCCAGACATAGAGTTGTGTACATGATAGTATACATCCATGTACCGAAGGTGAAGAGGAAGAAGTTAGAACCTTATGAAAATAATGATACTTTTGTGGGATACAGAGTGTTCCACATGGATATTGATAGTGAGGAGAAGAAGGCTCCATAGGATGATCGTATAGTCCATTTGTTCATCCCGAAGACCATAAGGATGACTTAGTAGAGCCAATAGGGAAAATGGATCTACCTAGAGATGTTATAGTGACCAAAAAGAGGCCAACATGGATTCATGACACTTTGGAGGATGAAGAAAGGAATGCAACTCCCTATGGTACCTTCTAGGAGAGTAAAACGACCTCAGAGATTCTCGAGTTATATGGAATTGATGAACCACATTATGAGGAGGAGGATATGGATCCACTAGCCATGAGGTAGGTGGCCCCACCAAATACCAAATTAGAGGGAGCCAAATTTCAGAGGGAGTCAGGCCTCCATATCCAGTAGGGAGGAGAATCCTCCTAGGATAGTTCATAGGAGATCGTAATTTAGAGGAGGTCAGTAGGTGCAGAGGGAGAAAATGGTTCTAGATATTGTACAAACTTAGAGGGAGTCAATTTTCAGAGGGAGCATGCATACTTAGAGTGATCCTATTCTCAAAGAGAGTCATTTGGGTCAGAGGGAGAGTTGATCATTCAGAGGGAGTTCCCCCTCATATTTAGGTGGGCAAAAGACATCTTCCAGGACTGACAGACAAGTATCATCAGTTGAGGAGGATTCTAGGAGATGTGATATATCCTAGGAGGATACACTTTCTTTAGTATACCTTTCCACAGTGACAGAGGAGGCATCCAGTCAACAGGACTAGGGTATGGATTTTGTCTCATTCAAAGAGGGAGCAACCACAGAGGCATACTAGATAGAAGAACCTACTTCAGTGACAGAGGGATTTGGCCTCAGATTTTGAGGTGGAGGATCTTGGTTGAATGTACTATTTATTAGGATTATAGGTGTGACAAAGATCAAATGATATATTCCTCAGTCAGGGGATAGTGATGAGATTCGATATGATGGACTGCAAGTCCATGGTTACACCTATGGAGAAAAATCTGAAGAATATAAGTGATTCTACTTCAGATTTAGATTTGGTCTATCCCACGATGTACAGGAAGTTGATTGGATCCTTGGTGTGCCTGGTTAACACCAAGACAAATATTTTCTTTGCAATGAGCACCTTGAGCTAGTTTATGGTAGAGCCGAGACACTACCATTGGATTGCAACAACACATGTGTTGAGGTACCTGCATGGTATAGTTGGATATGGATCAGATATGTCTCAGGTGGTGAAGTAAGGCTACAGGGATATACAGATTTTGATTGGGAAGGGAGTGCAATAGACAGATTAATCACCTTTGGGTGTTTATTTAGCTTGGGATCAATTACGATTTTAGAAAATTAGGTTTCAGTGGATATAGAACTGACGGAGTATATCGCAACCATTGTCGCAAGAAGAAAAAGTAGTATGGCTTCAAATGCTTCTTGCAAGACTTCATCCAAGACATGATGTAGAAGGGAGCAATGAAGCTCCAGTACATATCCACAGATGAGAAGATTGTAGATCATCCAAGACCTGATACAGAAGGGAGAAGTTAAGCTCCAATATCCCAATACAATCTTGGAATGATGCATAATGTCTCCCTCACTGAGAGAGTGTTGATATTTTGGGAAAAATCGAATAGACGTCCTCCCTGGATAGCCATGTGACTTGGATAAGGAGAATGGCCCAGGTGTAGTCTTTATCCTTCCTCATCTGACTTGAAAAGGACCAACAAACACTCAAGGTGTTGATTCTTCTCCAGACGGCAGTACCAGGCTGAAATTTTCCTCCGATGGACATGCTAACTTGGCTAAGGAAAATGGCAGACATTCTCCTCCCATGACCATGTTGAATTGGCTAAGGAGAATGGTACATTATTCTCTGATGGCCATATTGACTTGGCTAAGAAGAATGGACCAGGTGTAGTCTTTATCCTTGATCATGCGACTTGATTGAGGACCGATGAAGACTCGAGGTACATATGCATCAGATAGACATTATCCTCTGATGGCCATGTTGAATTGGCTAAGTAGAATGCTCAAGGAGTTGATGTTATCCATGTAATAACATCAGGCAGACACTCTCGTGTTATTTCCATGCTCACTTGGCTAAGGAGAGTGGCCCAGGGTGTTAATTTTTTCTGTGTATTAGAATCGGGCATTCTTCTCTAATGTCCATGTTGACTTCGCTAAGAATAATGACCCATGTGTGGTCTATATCCTTGATCATGTGACTTGAAAAGGATCGTTGGATACCCAAGGTGCTATGTGGGAGAAGCATACATCATCTGGGTGCTATGTGGGAGAATTATACATCAACTGAGTGTATTCCAGAGAAGATTACATCAACCAGGATCAAGAACAACCTTTCTATGAAAGAAGGAATTCAAAGATGAAGAATGCCTCCCTCGTTGAGAGGGAGTGTTGAATTTTCACAACTTCAGGTAGTCATTATCCACAAGGAAGTACAAGAAGACCCATATGACCATTAAATAAGCCTAATGAATAAATTGAAGACCCAAGAAGAGAAGTCGGCCCCACCAGTAAAACATAGAAAATAATAAAGTAAAATTGAAGACCCAGGATGAGAAGTCATATCCACAAAAAAAGACAGGAACCTGGATTAGTATAAATACATGTTGGATCATTTCATTTGGACAGAAAAACATAGTTCTCCTTATGCAGTCTGCACTAGCCAGTTTCTTCGTGCCAGTTGCATCTTCCCAATTACAGTTCTTTGTCTACTTAATTATGCACTATCTTGTAGAGGCGCTAGGCTTGGATGATATTTCTCTTGGTTATTATTGGTCATATTATTGAGGTGCTAGCTCATGGAGGTACTAGACTTGGGGAGGACTCTTCTCTATATGGTACTCTGATCTGGTGATGGTGATGTATTGGTAATATCTTGGACTGAATTCTTCTATAAGAAAGGTTGTTTGGTTTTCTCCCAAGGTTGGGTTTTCCGGGATAAACTCTTGTGTTCTTGTGTCTACTGTGCATGGTTAATATTTCTAGATCTTGTTATTTTTGTTGCATTGTTATAGTTTATATTTTTAGTGTATAGTTATTCTATGATAACTATGGTATGAAAGTGAATCTTGAATTGAAATCATAAGGAAATAACTATCATATCTGAGAATCAGAGAAAAATATTCAACACCATAATCATGGGTGAGGTATGAAAAAACAATAAAATATTGAAATCAATTAAAACAAATAAACATCATTAAGATAATGGAAATCTCATTCCCTAAGTCTAACAATATGAGGGGAAGTTGAGGCTTCAATATACATAGTTCCACACTATCTTGAATAACACATATCTTCAATACAATGTTGAATATTGAACCAAGATGCAAGGAGGTTTTATCATATGAAAATGCAAGATGTTCCCACTCTTCATAACTTGGCTTCTTTTAATCTATATATGGATCAAAACTTGAGTTAATCTAATTCCCAAAATAAAGCAATTTATTAATTGAATTGAAGGGTGAATATCATGAATATTATTAATACTAAAGCATGATCCATAACTTGAGCTAAAAATCATCTTTATAGGGTTTATTCAAGAATATATATTTTTAAATAATGTACCTACATGCAGAATTATCATACCATCGTGGTATTTCTCCATTTCCCACAAGAATCCATAGCCTCAATGGATTCATCCTGATATCACAAACCTTGCTCCACTACCAGTGAGTGTCCATAGCCCCAGGAAAGATTTAGAAATTTTCCCTTACATAACTTGAATTTCCATTCCCATCCTTTATTTAGAATAAGTTCTTTTAAGCAACTGGTGGATGGGGGAAACAAAAACTCCTTTTAGCATGTGGGGGATGGTATCCATTTGTGAAGGTTGACTAGTTGTTCTTAAGAAATAAAATATATCCCCTTATAAGTTGTATCCCTAAATGTTTGGATTATTTTTGTCCACATGGTTAACTAATTTAATTTGAATGGATGGAACCAGTTAGTTAATTGATTCATCCACTAATATTTTTGAGTTTTAGAATCACTCAATATTTAATCAACAATTCCCCAAATTCCACCATTATTCTAAATATTTCAAACAATCTTCACAAGTCCACTCTTTCCTAGCTATGACCAGATCAACATATATCAAGAATTTAAGACCCAACTAAGTCCATCAGAATTTAGAGAAGCCAGATGTGAAAATAATAATAAAAAATGGAGGATACTTAATGTAAATCTAAATGCAAACTTAGTTTCTAGGGTTTGATAAAAATAAAAAAATTAAAACATAGATAAAAATGAATTCGATTCAATTCCTAAACAAAATTAGAAAAAACCTAAAGTAAACTAACTTAGCATTCTAAAGTAAATTAAATGCTTGTAAAGATTGAGAAAATTTGAAATTAAAGTAACAATTTAAAATGATATGTACATATGAGTGAGTACCTTTTTGTAAGATCAATATGTTAGAAGATGTCTAATGAAACATCCATTGACGGGAAAAGAAACCACTTCACCTTCCAAGTTCCTCAACCCAAATGTCTTTTGTCCTTGCACACAATCAATAATGAATGGCCCTAAACAAAGATTGTCAAATTTACCATGTTTTGTAGGCTCTTCTTTCCTCTTGTCCCATTTGAGAACCAAACCACCTTGGAGATATACCTTGTCCTTAACCCTTTTGTCAAAAAGATATTTCACTTTATCTTGGTACACCTACGACTTCTCATTTTATCTTTCCACAATTTCATTAATGCAAATCCTAGGTGAATGGAGCAGATAACACGTTACATCATCCCCATAAAATAATTGAAAAAGGAGAGATACATGTGGATCTCTTTTGGTAGTCATTGTATCTTCCCATAATGCATAATTTAAATGTGCATTATAGTATCATAGAGATTTTGTGAGAACCAACTACCCTCTTCCACAAATGATCCATATTGGGAAAGGGGTAGTAATTTTTCAAGGACGCTTAATTAAGATTCCTAAAAGCCACAAAACCAAATTTCTATTCTTTTTTTGAATAGGAACCAAGTTAGTCATCGATTCTGAACATCTTAATGGGATAATGATGTGGTCATCTAACAATTTCTTCAATGATTTTTTAATGATGTGGTCATCTAACAATTTCTTCAATGATTTTTTGATTGTAGGTAGAAGTAGTGGGTTTACTTGCCTACATTTTTTTTTCTAAAAGGTTTTACTCCTTCAAGGGAATATTGTGCTCAATTATGCTTGTATCATAAGTTTTCAAATCATCATAACTCTATGAAAATACATCACTAAATTATTTTAAAATATATATGTATATTTGATGTTGGTCTATTGGTAGTTATTTTGATAGCTTCATTATCTTTGGCTACTATGAGCTAACAAGGTTATAGTCTTCCACATCTTATGGTTGAGGCTGCAAGGAAGGCTTAACAACTACATCATTTTCATCAAAAGGATTTTCCAATGGTATAAGCCCTCTAGAAATGTAATTGTTCTTAAGCTGAAAAATTTTGTGCTTTCTAATATATTTTCATAACCCCTATTCTTTGTGATCATTCTCATTTTATGCTTCCTATTTTAGGTATCTTCATCATTTGACTTCTCATCAGTATCAATATGAGTTACTGAAAAAGATTCTTATTGTTTGGAATAGATGGTCTATGAATCACCTCTATTTCATATTTTAAAAGGGAAATATTAGGAGGTTTAAACATACCTGATGATACTACCAAGGAATCTACTTGTTGATTGGATTTTCTTGGAATTGAAGAGAAATATGTAGCCAAGAATTTTTTTTCCAATCAATCCCATACATGATTTATGTAAGTCGTCATCCTTGGATGTTTCATTTGGCATTTTTTCTTGATCTGGTTTACAACCAACTTAGAATATCCAAATATAATGATAGTTTGTATCTTCATACTTATAGTTTCTTCCAAACACAAGACTATGGCTTCATATTCATCTATATTCTTGGTTGTTTCAAATTCCAATTTGTAAGATAATGGAATTCTTTCACTAAAAGGAGAAACAAATAAAATACCCTCTCCTAATCCATATTTTCA
>JZKD02S1646647.1:15096-37208 GCA_000966675.3 Picea glauca | reverse complement strand
TAAGCCATGAATATAATCCGTCAAGGGATGTGTGCAGGTGTGTCTATATATAAATGTTACATGTATGTACACATGATATATAAATTTGAATGTGTTCAAATTTATATTCAATCTTGAATCATTTTCTCTAGAGATTTCAAGTTAACAAGTTATTGTCTTTTGTAGGTTTTTTTGGTATGTTGGAATTGAAAATGTAAATAGATCAATCCCATATGATGCCAGTAAAATACATGGGACACAAAAAATACATTAAGTTAAAACAAAACATTTTCAAAATGGGTTTGCATTTGATAGAAGAAATGACTCTTGTTTTTGTTCAGTTTGCATAGAGGACACATAATCCATAGATATTTGCGAGAACGAAAATGCAGGACATGTTAAATCTTGGAGACATACTGAACTTAATGTAAAAGGGAAAATTCCACTTGCAAGCTTAGAGGAGATGGAATAAAATGAAACTATAGTGTCAGTTGATGGCGATAAAATTTCTGATCTTGTTAGAGAAGGTAAAATTTTTATGTTTAAATTTTTTCAAATAACTTGTAGATGTACTTGTGTGATAATCTAAGATGAATTATTTGTTGTCCAATATATCCAATTATTTGCAGGAGATGTTTTTTCCATGGTTGCACCTATAGACAACACTGAAAACATGAAATATTATTTGATGCGATGCACGAAACAAAAGATGAGGCTATTAGAAGAATTTGATGATAACGGTTTTATATATGAAAGATGATCCATTGTATTGAAAGGATATTTTTTCCAAGAAACCCATCAAACCGATACTCATGTTCACTTTCAAGACTACCAGTCAGATGTCACAAGTTGTCAATATAGTCATTTGGTATGTGCAACGTGCATAAAGTTAATAGAAGTTGAATAATAATAATAATAAAAGTTAGAAAATGGAAAATGTCCAAAGTCAACCATGAACGGATAATTAAATATGGAATACCATTATGATCTTTTTAGACAAGTGGCACATGTGTACATTCCATAAATTTGTATTTTTCATTGAAAGTACATTCCAGATTTTGATGACTTGTTTTGATTATCTTCAAACATATTTCCAAATATGATATTTATAAAAAGGGTACATGTATAAAAAACTCGAGATCATTCTTAAAAAATACAGATAAAATATGGTTCAACCATATTTTATCTATGTTTTTCAACCATTACACCAATAATATTTTCTATTATGTTTTTCAACCATTATATTTTCTATTGTAATAATATCTTGTTTCAAATTTTAACTCATTCTAATTTTTATTTCATTTTACGAGCATTATATAAATTAAAGTTTAATTGAACATATTTTTTATTTTGAATATTTTGAGCATTTTATTTTATCGTTAACACACAAACAAAAAAAGAGTTGAATATCTCTTCTATCTCAAGATTTTATTGTATAAACATTACCTATAATTAATTTGGATATCTCTTCTACCTAATTATTGTAATTTGAACATCTATTTTATCCTTGATTTGATAGCATTGACTTCTCTTTGGATTTTATTTTATTAAAGGTATATGAACCTTCAGGTGAATATCTCTTATAACTTTAGCATTTTTTTAATGACTACATTTTCTAATATACATATACTAAAGATAAAGATAAAATTAAAGAAGAGTTTGAATCTCTTCCATTTTAAGGTTTTATTTTATTGTCATATCATTTTGAGCATTTTATTTTATTGTTAACACACAAACCAAAAAAGAATTGAACATCTCTTCTATCATCTCTTCGTTTTCCTAATGTAATTCTCTTTCATACATGTTATCTGAGTTGTACAAGGGGTATTTGTTGTTCCTTGGCATTTCCAAAACACAATTCTTGAATGCATACCTCCTCCCTTGAATTCCACATTAGTTACCTTTTTCCAAAATCAAACACATATTTTCTGAAAGTAAATTGGTAGATCATGAAAATTTATTCATTTTAGTACACTTCATACCAGCATAGGTTTTGCATGGTTTAAAGTGTTTTCTACTACTATAATATATTCTCAAATAAGTTTTGCATGGTTTAACATGTTCTCTATTATCATATATTCTTAAATAGATATGCAATGGTACATATTGTATGTTTGACAATTCACTTTTGTCTTGTCCATCTATTGAGTTTGCATATTCTTAAATATATTTAAACTTATTGAGTTTGCATATTCTTAAATATATTTAAACAATAGTTCACATTCTATGAGTTTGCATCTATGATCTCATATGCCTATCTTTCCTTTACTTTTTTCTTTACTTGTTTTTATTAATTAAGTGCATTTATGTAAACCAATTTATTTAGTAGATCTTGTGTGCATTTCTTTCCTAAATAGTTTTTCCTTTAATTTTTCAAATTTTCGACAAGATGTTTTTTCAAATTTTAACTCATTCAGATTTTTATTTTATTTTACGAACATTATATAAATTAAAGTTGAATTGAACATCTTTTTTATTTTGAATATTTTGAGCATTTTATTGTATCATTAACACACAAACCAAAAAAGAGTTGAACATCTCTTCTATCTCAAGATTTTATTGTATAAACATTACCTATAATTAATTTGGATATCTCTTTTACCTAATTATTGTAATTTGAACATCTCTTTTATCCTTGATTTGGGAGCATTGACTTCTCTTTGGATTTTATTTTATTACGCCGAAAGGCGTACACCTATTGACCATGGGCACATTTAATAGGTTTTTAGTGCTTAATCAATTTTGTATGGACAAGATTAAATATTGATGGAATATTCTTAGTAGTCCCAATAAATCAATGGTTGTGATTTCAACCACTAACTCCCTCACTATTATAAAGACATCAGTTTACATGTTTATTTTTTTACTTTTACTTAATCATATTTAAAATTTACTATGGTGGCTAACTGATTGTCACGTATGAGTGATTAGGGTTTCATTTTCTATGCCAACCTAAATGTTTGAACTTCACCAGCCATGTTCTCGACACACTGCCTCCTTCCAGCCAATTCCTTCCAACTCCTTCCTTCCAGCCAACTCCTTCCGACTCCTTCCATTCAGGTTTTGAAAGCCGTCATTTTGGCGTTCACCAACCACAAATTTGTGGCTGTGCTAGTTAAGGGTATATGAACCTTTAGGTGAATATCTCTTATAGCTTTAGTATTTTTTTAATGACTACATTTTCTAATATACATATATTAAAGATAAAGATAAAATTAAAGAAGAGTTTGAATCTCTTCCATTTTAAGGTTTTATTTTATTGTCACATCATTTTGAGAATTTTATTTTATCATTAACACACAAACCAAAAAAAAGTTGAACATCTCTTCTATCTCAAGATTTTATTGTATAAACATTACCTATAATTAATTTGGATATCTTTTCTACCTAATTATTGTAATTTGAACATCTGTTTTATCCTTGTTTTGAGAACATTGACTTCTTTAAGTGGTAATTTATTTAGCATATCTCATGTGAATTTCTTTTCTAAATAGTTTTTCCTTTAATTTTTTTTATTGGTTAAGTGCATCTATTTAACCATCATAATCATTAGTAAGTAGAAAAAAATAAAATAGAATTTGCTAAAATCTGTTAATCTGCTAAAAAAAATAGTTTTTTTTTTTTTTCATTAGTAACTAGAATCTGCTAAAATTATTCTGCCAAAATTATTTGATGATATGTCAATAGAATCATATTTTTGACAGTCCACAGTGAACATAAAATGAAACATTTAAATTAATACATAGAAAAAAAATATTTAATAGTTTGATGCTTAATTTAATGCATTATAAAAAGGAGAATATACAAAACATTAGTTCGTTACTAGTTAACTTTGTCATTTTTTTCCATAACTTTAAGAAATCAAATACGAGACAATAATTGCTATTTTGAATTCCAAAATTATATATATATATATATATATATATATATATATATATATATATATATATATATATATATATCAAAGTCTGAATAGTTACACTGTAAAATACATAAGTTCCACATTCATTTTAGGATGATAACAAAAACTAAGACATTTAACTCCAGAATTATGAACTCTAAGCCATCGATTTAAGATAGATCATTTCATACATGAAATTCAAACCTGCAAAAAAAATAGAATTCAAAAATAAAAAATTTACAATTCAAACATGCATAATTCAAAAATTGTGATTAAAACGAAATTGACATACATACCAAAAGAGTCAAGTGTCATCCTCCAACATACTCTTTCCCACAAAATATATTGTAAACATATTTTCCACCAAATATAATTTAGACATCTGTAAAAATAAAAAACAAAATAAAAAAACAACACATATTAGCATATATACTGTAACTAAATATTAAATAAACAATAATAAATAATAACATAACCAACCACAATTAAACATATTTAAGATCTAGTTACTCTCCAATTAAGAGTACATGAAATCTTAAACAATTTAAACATATTTAAACAATTTGTAAATCTTATCTAAAATCTTAAAAAAAATTAAAGAGAAAAGCTATGTTCTTGGTAAAAAACAAATTGAATTAGAGTTAGATAATAATTTGAAAATAAATATAGAACCGTGTATGAAGAAAGTTCAAAAATCTCCATATTAAGTCATTCTTCCAATGAAATACTTATCTCCTTGTGGATAAGGTCTCAAATCCTTCAGGTGAAATTCTCCTTGTGGATAAGGTCCCAAATCCTTTAGGTGAAATTCTCTTTGTGGATAAGGTCCCAAATCCTTCAGGTGAAATTCTCATCTAGGTGATGTTATCGTGTTCTTAGTAAAACAAATTGTGAATTAGAGTTAGAGTTAGATAATAATCTAAAAATAAATATGTAACTGTGTATGAAGAAAATGAACAAAAATCTCCATATTAAGTCATTCTTTTAAAGAAATACTTATCTCCTTGTGGATAAAGTCCAAAATCCTCCAGGTGAAATTCTCCTTGTGGATAAAGTCCCAATTCCTTCAGAAATTCTCATCCCAGGTGATGTTATTTGATCACATTTACACAACAATAAAATACTAATCTCCTCAGCAGTTAAATACTTCTCTCTTTTTCTTCTGCAGTGGTCATATAATCAAATTCCATGATGCCCTTTCAAACTAAAGGACTCATAAATATCCACATTAATCCATTCTTCTAAAAAACTACTTATTATCTAAAAAAGTTCTTAAATCATAATTTTAAAAACCATTTTTTTGGAAAATACTTATCTCCTCTTTCTTCGATGGAATATATGTTCTCATATAATCTTGCATGTATATGAAGAAAACACAAATCTGCACATGTATATTAAGTCTTTCTTAAAAAACCATTTAAATGGGATGTATTCATATTAGATATAATGAAATTCTCTTTAAAATTATGTGAGTGAGCTCACATATACAATATGTTTGAGCTAGCTCACATATACAATATGTGTGAGATTATTTGTAAATCTAATTGAATGTTGGTTTTTGTGATTAGTAACCAATTTTGTTAAGAGTTTGACAATACCCTGACAAGAAATAATTCACTTCGTTGGAAGTAGAAAACACAATTTTTTCCATACTACACCATTCTTGGACAAGAAAGCAAGGAATGTAATCAAAGAAAATTTAGAAACTTTCTCTTTTCTGATGTGGGATTTCTCAAATATTCAAACATGTTCAATTTCAAAATTAGATATTAATCATGATCTAACCTTAAATAAGTTTGAATGTACACCATTTAAGAAAATGATAAACTTATCTAAGGGTTCTATATATTTCAAAATAGTTGATCAAAGTGTTGAATAGGAAAGGCTAAACTAAAAATTTGAGAAAACAAAAATTTGATAAAAGTCAAGAACATACATTTATGAATCATCCTGAATGGACACATCCTTCCCTAATCTGGGTTATTTCTCTTTTTCCTCAATCTCAATATCCCTTCCGAGCACACTCTCATGTACTCTCTTCTCCACATTATCATATATAACACATTTCAAATTTGAAAATTTGAAAAATTATATGTAAATGATTATAACACATTAAATTTAAATGATTTTAAGATATTAAATGATACCTATGAATTCTCACCCTCTTCAAACTCTCCCAATCAGAATTGAGACAAGCCTGCCCAAGTAGTAGGAGATGGAATATAGATCTGTGAACAAAACAACTAAGAACTAAATCTAGGATTCAATGTGTTCACAATTATATAAAATTATAAATGTTGTTGATCTCTTATTCAAAAGAGTGGAGATTGAACAACTATTAAAAACAACATACCTAATTCAACCCATCCAAATTTAAACTTGTTGAATCAAGTCCCCTACCGATTGGAGATTCGTTTAACATATCTCCAAACTGAAATTAATGGCAAGAAGAACTTGATTATTTCTATAGAGACAATGATATCTAAATCTAGAATTAGAAGTAGATTATCATAAAATGCATCAAAATTTTCCTAAATAGAACACATAACAATCTGCAGTTCGGGTCATCATTCTGAATGAAATCTTCTGCTGACATTGTATCTAATTCCACATCTGTTTTATCAACAAATGTGGTCCGGGAATTGGCTTCCACTCGCTGACACTTCATGCCAACATCAACACCATAAAAAATAGCTTCCAAATTTTCCCCGATTGTAGTCCTGGCCTCTTTGCCAACTTTTGATGTAGCCTGGAACTTTGAAAGTGAAGCAAATTCCTCTATTGGGTGAGGTACTAAAGGTTGTTGAGGACTCGACAATGCCGCACTTCAATATGTCCCTTTGCAATCATATGTATGTCATTTATCAGTCCCATAATATTTGGACGGTAGACTAGTATAATTAGGGTGCATGTGCAAGAAAAACTCTACAAAAAAGTGTCTTGCAAAATAGTGTGGAACCTCATCGTTCCACGAAAATTTTCCATATGCCGCCAAAAAATTTGTTATACATATGTCCTGCAAAGTCAGGGTGCTTAAAATATTGCACCTTCAACATCTTCTGCTTTGGGCCCTCTTTGAAATTGAACATGGAAATGGCATCTTCTTTTGAAACTCTATTTTGTACTACCTCCCATTTATTAGGACCCATCACCTTTGACTTTCGCCACCTCATTAGATCGACAAAACTATCAATGATTGGCCCCATCTTCTAATATGAATCCATAAAGTTTTCCAGTGAATGCAAAACAATTTGCAAACTTTTTTTTCTCTCTTGAGGGAGTTCCAAGACCACCAAATCATTTTCCAACCTCTTTTTAAAACTTGAGCATCACTCAAGTGTCATTTCTTCAGTATTCCCTTCCTAGGGAAGTTCATCACCAACATTTGAAGGATAGGTGGAGATGAGCATGTTATCTTTTGTTTCTTGATAACACGGCCTCATAAATCCACCTTCACCCTCTGCATCGACATTTGAATCTTCATGACAGCCACTCTCATTGTCGTCCCTTTCTCTAAATTGACTGTCTACACACACATTTAAAAGTAACTTCAAGATTTAACCTCACATAAATTTAAATACAAAAAAAATAAAAAAAATCAAAGAAAATTACTAGAAATATTCTCTTGTCCAGAGGTATTCCCTACATTCTCAAGTGTAGGAGTATAGATTCACAACCTATATAAGAAGGTTGCATCCATAGCACTGGCCTGAGCAGGTTCTGCAGTTGATCTATTCACAGACTCATTTGAAAATCTCTTCTGACGAGATTGTTGTTGCTTACTCAAAGTCTCAGTCGAAGAAGGAGTTCTTGTTTTTCCCTCTTGATAATACCTAGAGAGATTGCAAGGAATGTTTGGAGAATCCTGTGTCGACATATCTCCTCAATATCTATCCACAATGCAGAGTTTATCAATAAAAATGTAGAGATGTACAAAATTTCAAGCAATTAAAAACACAGAGATAAATCAAAGTTTTAATCAATCAAGCCACATAGGTACTTTCTCATTAGAAGGCACAAAGACTAGAAATTCATCCATGAATCAATAAACTCAAAGATAAGTAAGGGGTCCATATACAACATGAAATATTCTTATCCTTCACTCATCATCCATGCATAGAAAAGCAGGGCATTTGAATCTATAGGTCTTTAAACACTAAAGTGATGATTGTCAATTTGGCTCCTGGCCGACTGCTCAGGCATAGAATGATGACTAAAGGGATAAGTGAGAGAAGATAAAACCACAATCTTTTCATAATAATCAATAAAACCCACACATAGAAGTCATTAGAATTAGAAGTTGGGTTTTCCAAGGGATTGTTAGTCAACTCAGAGGTTTATCATTCACAATGCACATCAAAGAAGAGGATGCAAATCCTAGACATTCCATGAATCAATCAACTCAAAGATAAGTAAGGGGTCCATAGACAACATGGAAAATTCTTATCCTTCACTCATCATCCATGCATAGAAAAGCGGGGCATTTGAATCTATAGTTATTTAAACACCGAAGTGAGGACCATTGATTCGGATCCTAGCCAACTTCTCAGGCATGGAATGATGACTAAAGGGATAAGTGACAGAAGATAAAACCACAATCTTTTCAGAAAAGGAGAATGATCGTGGGAAAGAAAGCGTGCAAAAAACTGAAATAACAACTGGCAAAAGAACAACATGTGTGCATGCAAGAAAGCATGCACAAAGGAAAGTGATAGTTGGAGGAGGAACAACATGCATATGGGAGAAAGACCTAATGAAAGAAGGGTTAGGTTTTTGGTAATATTCTGTAAAAGGATGAAGAGCCCGAAATGTATAAATATAGATACAAAAATATCATATAGGGTGGCTTGTTAGTAGTTGTTAGTAGTTATTTAATGATTTTAGTTGTATGAACCGATTTTGTAATATGTTGAGCAAAGAATATCCGAGGGAAGGTAGATCTGAGGATTAGACCACAGGCTGTGGAGCCTGGTGCGATCTAGTTCGCCTCACATAGATCTTATCCAGTTTTGTGAAGAATTGTAAGCGCGTGGCGCCATGAATACAAAACTGCCATAATAAAAGAGCCAAGAGCCATATCTTTGTGGACGTAGCCCAGGATGGGGTGAACCATGATAATACTCATATAATATGTTGAATGTATGCATGTCTCTTATTTCTTTCAGCAAATAATGGTTAAGCTTGATGAATGAGTTAGCACATTATTATGAATATGTTTATACTTTGCTGGAATTAGACTATGAAATATATGCATGCGACTTCAAGGGATAATTAGTTTACCTTATATCTCATGATACCTGGCTTTAATCAAGAAACCCCTATCCCCTACTTTTTCCTAGGCTGTAAACACTTGAGTCTTACAATCACCCATTTAAAGCTATCTCAGGTGAGACTACCTAGTGCCTTCAGGGTGTTGTGTTGCCTTCTGGTTTACTAGGAGGGTTGATAGTTTTAGAGACTTTGTTGGAACCTTGAATGACATGAAATCTGGGTCAATAAATCATATAACCTGAGGAGGGAGATAGTAAACCAACAAATGGTTTTGTTGCCGTGTTAAGAGGAACAAAAGAGGACTGAGTATATGAGATAGAATGAATAAGAACCGAAGGAGCGGAACAAAAGGGAAATGAGCTGTTAGAAGGGAATGTTGAGACCTTGGAACCCCACGAGAGAAGAAATCAAGGGCTGGTTGAGAACTAAAGAGCTAGAGTTTGCACAGAAAGACAATAGAAACCCCAGGATCACACCACGTAAATACCTGGATAAATACGTATTTACAGATTTACACAAAGTCTTTTTCTGTGTTTTTCCGCATCTACTATAGGGGTGGATATTAAGGTTAAAGGATAACCACGTGATGAACTAGATTCGACAGCTAGATTGGACTCCAGTATAGATCCAATAGTTGCAATAGGTGAACAACAAATTCACCCGTGTAGTCGACTTTTGGCTTGATAGTATTGTAGCAGGCTTTATCACAGAATTTGCGATAGACACAACAAAGTCACACAACGCAGTTGAGAAAGAGTTCCTATGAGGACCCAGAGGAAGGTATATTCAATCACTGTATACTTATATCAAGATATTGTTATATAACAAAGGTGTAATGACAATGGAATCAGACAACTAGACTTCCCTGCGTGCATGGGGGAAGGGTGGAAGCAATGATAGAGAGAGGAGGAATGGAAGGAAGGAAGGATAAAGAGAAGAAAGAGGAGGAACCCTTGGACCCGATCTTGATGGATGACGACTAACTTCAGTGGATCTTAGCATCATCAGGAATTACGCGTAGCGGAGAACCCTACCAATATAAGGTGAATACCAAGAAGAGATCCATAGTTGAGAGGGAGGGCTTGGAAAGCGACGAGGAGGAGGTAGAGGATCTCTGGGTTGTGGAGAAAATTGAGGAAATATTGTGTGCCACGTATGAGAGGAAAACAAGAGGCCTAAGAACAGGAGGAGAAGGCAACCATCCCTTTAATATCAATGTTAGTGTGGAACCCATAAACCCATGTACGACCAATACACCAAAGAGAACACCATTGTTTAGACAACCAAAGTTTGGAGGAAGTCTAACAATAGAAATTACATCTACACAAGGAGAAACAACTGGAGGAGCCAGTTCACGCAACCTTAGTCAAGTATCTACACTGCCCAGAGGAGGGAGTAACTTAGTATTTGGAATGTTAGGACACGATCCTACTATCAGATTAACAGAGTTTCAAGGAGAAGTAGTAGAAGACCTTAAGAAGCATATGTTCATTTGCGTAAAGATATGGGAAGTAGAGGAGATCACTGATGAGGACACCAAACTCACACAACTAGCGATCACACTAAGAGACCGAGCACTAGACTAGTACATGAGTGTAGACACAAACAATGTTCCTGGAATGACACAGACACTGGATGACATTAAGAAACTATTGATAAATGAGTTCCAGAAGTTGAGCTCAGAGGATCAATACATGAATGAGATGATTGAAATAAGACAGAAACCAAGAGAATCGGTATGGGAGATTGATCAAAGATTCAAGTGATTAAAAGGAAGGTTAAAATACCTTATGACCGATATGCAACATCGAAACCTGTTTGTCAACTCACTACTCCGACACTTAAAATATTCATTATGACAACAAAAGTTTTAGACGCAGGTAGAGTCTTTGCAGGCAGCCTTGAAATTGGAAGAGAATCAGTACCAGCAGATGGACCCGACTATCGAAGAATT
Organism: Picea glauca; assembly: GCA_000966675.3. Taxonomy (NCBI): domain Eukaryota; kingdom Viridiplantae; phylum Streptophyta; class Pinopsida; order Pinales; family Pinaceae; genus Picea; species Picea glauca. Next base: position 26,103 of record JZKD02S1646647.1, on the reverse strand, counting down.
GAAAGAGGATATGAAGAACTTAACATTTCAGTTGAACCAGAATAAGAACAAGGACAAATGAGAAGCAGTTTGGTGCACTACTTTCAAGACGGAAGGACACCATAAGAATGAATGCCCAAAATTCGCATAGTATATGGTGACAGGGATGTCAAACCCACTACCATAGGGAGGATTATAGTGAGAAATATGCAAGAAACTGGGTCACGACCCTTACCACTGCATGATGATGCATAAATACCAAACAGTCCCAAAGAAATCATATTGCACCTTTTGCAACTTAGTTGGCCATGACGACAAAGATTGTAGAACTATGGAGCTGATATGGGAAAGAACATCAAACACATATAGGGTACATGCATAAATGATGACTGGGTAAGAAACACCATAGTTTACTCAAGCCCCAACCCCATACAACACCAAGCAATAGCAGTATAATACTATGCTGCAGTCGTACAATAACGTACAGACACAGTACAACTCGACACAACCCCAGTACAATACCATGTAGTATAATTAGGGACCACAGTATAACATGCCTCGAGGTGATCGCACAACTTATAGAGGAGCATGACAAGATAGAGGAGGTTTCAGATGTGGTAGAGAACCAGTCATATGTCACAATTGCCAACAACCAAGACATTATGCATGGGAGTGCCCACTGCCACCAGCAACTTGTTTGTATTATCGCACATTAGACCACGATATGGAGGAATGCTCGACATTACTTGTAAAGATCCAGGAAAAAAGGAATCAAAATAACCAGAATGTTCAGTGGATTTTAGTCGAAGCAAGGGATGATGGTCGAAATATCAACATAGTCACTTGAGGAGGAACGAAAATAGGAAATGATGCAGTTCGATAGGAGCCAGTGCGGAACCAATGGGTAAATAAGAACACTAACCCCAAGAAGAAGTTTGACATGCATAAGGAGAAGGAGATCTCTATAGAAGCTCGACAAGAATTCCAGAAGGAGAACGTTTCACCGACTTCACAACAGAGCAAGGAAGCTCCAGAATATGAAATGTCGCCATCACTAGACCATACCAATAGAATACAACCCAAGGAACAAGTAAGTACTATAAAATACTTTTTGCAATCATGCCTCAAAATGTTAAGTGATCTTTCATTTGTCAAAATATTGCAAAACATCTTAGAAAAATGTGGTGGCGAGACAGAATAGAAGCCAGAATTGAAAATTGTCAACCACCTACACACAAGAAGAAGAAGAACAAGTAGGAAATTTAGACTAAATGCTAACATTGGGGATTTCAATATGGGAGATATCATACTAGATTTAGGATCCGAAGTGAATGTACTACCAAAAGCTACATGGAAATGCATGGGAGAACCTACATTGGGATACTCAATTGTTCAATTAAAGCTAGAAAACCAAGATAGAGTCCTACCAATAGGTAGACTGAAAGGAGTGACGGTAGATCTAGATGGTGTGCACACTAAGGTATACTTTGAAGTCATCGAAATAGTAGACGACACCACACCTTACCCAACGCTACTTGTTCTGGATTGGGCGTTCGATAACCAGGCCATAATCAACTTAAAAACCAGAAAAATGACATTTGAGTCGGGGGACTACAGGGTCATATCCCTGCTCGACCCATCATAAGGCGAGAGGTTTGTATAACCCACTTGTATGGATTTAGAAGAGATCAACTAGTTGTACAAAACAACTACGCGCGATGTAGACTACATAAACCCAACTGCAGATGGGGTACTCATTTGGCAAAGCATTACTTCATATACAATAGACTTAGACACCAGGTTAGAAAACTGGAAGCAAAGACTACACGAAGTATCCACGAGAAGGTGTGCCAGAATAGACCGTGCAGTAAGGTGGATTGGCATAGAAATCAGAGAACCACCCAGTTTTCACGGGCTAAATGATTTGGAAACTTTCTTGACACAATATGAAGACAAAGTCTTAGAAAACTAGAGATTGCTAGCACTAGATTTAGCACTAAAGGCTACACCCACAAGATGGTGGGGTGCACACAAAGAAACTATCACAGATTGGTACCAATGTAAGTGATTACTGCACATAAGGTTCGATGTAGAACATACAGGTAACAAACAACAGAAATATGATGGACTAGGCACACTAGCAGAACACTTGGAGGAGTGTAAAACGCTGTGGAAAATGATCCCACCGAAGGAATGGTCTCACCACTTCATTCATACTTTAGAGGGCATACTAAGGAATTGGTATACGGACCAGGAAATGCATAAAGGAACCAATACATGGGAGACACTCCAACATAAATTTATAGTCACTTTCTCATTCGAGCATGAGAACCCCAACATAGATGCAACCCTGAAATGGATTAGAAACACCATATTCATTGAAGATCTGGAAGTAGAAGCTATCACAAAGTTACAACAACGAAATAAGCAGACAATCAAGGATCTACTGTCATGCTACCACGTACAGGAGGAAGCAGCAGATGAAGATGATCCATGCGATATTTAGATCAAAAAAGTCGCAGGCGAGAGAGATGTGGAAGGACGACCCTTAGAGTCAGAGGTCATCTCTGCACCAATCAAGATAAAGAAGGTTAACATAGGGACCACCGAGTAGCCCAAAATGGTCAGCATTGGATATTACTGGGATGGACAGACACTAGAAAGCATCACATAATTGTTGCACAAATACATCGACCTTTTTCCCACAACCTTTACAGAGATGAAAGGCATAGCTGGAGAATTAGGAGAAATGAGGATACCACTCAGACCTGATGTGAGGCCCATTAAACAATGACCATATAGATTGAATCCCATATATAAATAGAAAGTTAAAGATGAAATTGACAGGATGCTCGAGGCTAGCATCATCGAACCAGTCGAAGAATCAGAATGGATAAGCCTGATGGTAGTACAAGACAAGAAACAGAGAAGAGGGATCAAGATATGTGTCAACTTGAGGAAGTTGAACGATGCATGCCTACACAACCCATTCCCAACACCGTTCATGGATGAAGTACTTGAGAACATAGGAGGCCATGAAGCCTACTCAGGATATCATCAGATTAAGATAGCACAGGAGGATAGACACAAGACCACGTTCACAACAAAATGGGGATCTTATCAATATACAGTCATGTCGTTCGAACTTAAGAATGCACCTGGGATATTTTCTAGAGTGGTCATTGCAGCATTTAAGGAATTCATCCATCAATTCCTCAAAGTATACCTGGATGATTGGACAACGTATAGATTACTAAAAAACCATGTGGAAGTTTTACGACTGATCTTAGAACGATGAAGACAATACCATATATCACTAAATATCAAGAAATGCATATTTGGAACACCATTTGGGATACTAATGGGACACATAGTATTCAAACAGGGTTTGCTAGTGGATCCGGTCAAAATCCCATTCATTGTTAACCTACCAGCCCCCAAAAAAGTCCTCCAACTAAGATCAACGCTAGCACATACAGGATATTACAGGAAATTCATCAAAGGCTACACACAGATTACAGTGCCAATGGAAAAACTGTTAAGGAAGGATACAAAGTATCAATGGAACGACGAGTGCCAGCACGGTCTGGATACCCTGAAGGAAAATATGGTCACCACACCAATATTGGTATTTCCAGATTGGGAGAAGACATTCCATGTACATGTAGATGCATCAGTGATAGCACATGGAGCTATCTTGGCACAACCAAGAGAAGGAGAATTGGATCACCCGATAGCGTTCACAAGAAGAAAAATATCATATTCAGAACATAACTATAACATGACAGAAAGAGAAGGCCTAGCTATGGTTTATGCACTACAGAAATACAGATATTACCTATTAGGAAAACACTTTAAGATGTTTATAGATCACTCAGCCCTGAAATACCTAGTCAACAAGCTAGTGTTGAGGGGGAGAATCTGTCGATGGTTATTTCTATTTCAAGAATTCAACTTTGAGGTAATAGTTAAACCAGGAAAACTGAATGCAGGACCTGACCACCTATTGAGGGTCACAAATGGAGAGGAACCAATGAATTTAGAAGACAAATTTCTAGATGCACAACTATTCTCAATACAGATTGCTGACGATTACTTCACAGAGATCATCCAATACTTGAGCATAGGTACTATGCCACAAGAATATACCACTCCGCAGAAGAAGAACTTGGTATTCTGTGTAGCCGACTATCAATTGATCGCAGGACATCTATATAAGATGGTTGTAGATAGAATCTTACAAATATACGTAATAGACCACAAACGACGAAGAATTTTAGTAGAAGCCCACGAGGGTATAGTAGGAGGGAATTATGCAGGAAAAGATACTACGCAAAAGGTACTACGTGTAGGATTATGGTGGCCAACAATCCATAGAGACTCGAAAGAATACTGTCAGCAATGTGATGTTTGTCAAAGGGTAGGAAAACCCAATAGAAGGGACGAGATGCCACTACGACCGCAAGTGACACTTCAGGCATTCGAAAAATGGGCGATAGACTTTGTGGGACCCATTAACCCACCAACCAAAAGAATGGGGGTGAGATATATTATCACCACGACGTAATACCTAACAATATGGGTGGAAGCCACACGAGTAACAGATTACAGCGTAGAGACAACTGCACACTTTCTTTTTGAACAGGTAATTACTAGATTTGGGTGCCCAAGAATTTTGATGAGTGACCAAGGAACGCACTTCATAAACAACACCATCTGAGCAATGCTCAAAGAGTTTGAAGTTCATCACCAAAAAAGCACACTGTATCACCCACAAGAAAATGGCATGGTAGAAGCCTTCAACAAAATTCTAGAGAACACCTTGACATTGATATGTAACATTAGCAGGGATGATTGGGACCTAAAGGTACCAGTAGTGTTATGGGCGTATAGAACCACGTGCAAAAATTTGACAAGCCACACACCATTCAAGCTAGTCTATGGTCAAGAAGCAGTAGTTCCATTAGAATTTTTAATACCCAGTCTACCTGTAGCAGCTATCACACACATGACAGAACGAGGCGCAATACATGAAATAATGGATCAGTTACTGTCGATGGAGGAAGACTAAATCTTGGCAAGATTCCACCAAATAATACAGAAAGCAAGAGACAAAATCTTGGCACGACTTCCACATCAAGAGGAATATGTTCAAGGAAGGATATCTAGTATTTCTCTACGATATTAAATCATTGCAGCACCCAGGAAAGCTCAGAATGAATTGGCTAGGACCATATGAGGTAAAATCTATCATGGACAGAGGAGTTGTATAATTAAGAGATCTAGCAGGCACATACCTCAAAGGAATGATCAATGGGAGCCAACTGATGATGTACAAGGACAATCGACCACTCACCGCACAGTAAAAAAAAAAATTAAAAAAATTGAGGGAAACGATAACAACCATATCGAAAAAGGAAACAAGGGAAAGGAAAGTCGACAAAAGCAGGCTGACATGACAATAAGAAGCAGAATTAAAGCAAGGCAAGGATGGATGGGATGTCACATTAAATGTGCCAACTGGAGACGACAGAGGAGGCATAATGGCAAGTATGAAACTGTCATGGATGCATTGAACCCACAGTTATGGTGCATTAATCGCATGATGGAGGAAGCGTCCTTGACAAGATTCATGACGAGCCCATACAACACATGAGCACAAAAGCAGTTAGTCTATTCACGAAAGGAGAACAAAAAATGAGCAACAACAGATAGAATGAATAGAGTGAAACCACAGAGCTCACCGAAGCCATTCAAACTCAACAAACATTTGACAAACACCATTATGGCACCACCAAAGCTCACAGAACTAGGCCAGACAGCCAGATCAACCAAGGTTCAGACTAGGTCACGAGGATCATTGGAAGAAAATGAGAAGCAACCACCAGAGATCGTTGATATTGATGAAATCCGGTCACCAGAGGAAATCCCAGTAGAGCCCACACCAATACTAGTGGATATTCTGCAACCACAAACAGAAGCCATGGAACAGGATACACCAACAACGGTGCACGAGCCTCAGAAAAAGGAAGAAGAAACCCACCAGGAAATACCACTGGAACATACTGAAGCAACCATGGAACTGAATGGAATGGCACAACATCTGGGAGCAGAGGAGTAACCAGATGAGATGCAAGCACCCACATTAGGTCACCCAGCTGAGGATACCACTGGAACTACCTGGGCATGGCTAGAGTGGATGACAAGGGAACAACCAGGAGTTTCTGGAACTTCGAGCCAGCCAACACAACAGGAGGACTGAGTTCAGATACCGATCTCACCTCGAAAGAAACCAACTGTAGAGATTGTGCTACCTCGCATACTAGAGGGAGTACAGGTGGACCCACAGCTATTGGGTCATGTTGGGAAGCTCAATTATTCCTACCTTGACGTAGCAGATGAAACCAAATATCTAGAGATTGCACCATAGGTCTTCATGCAGAAAGTAGTTGTGAACCAACTCGGAGAAACCATCACTCAGCCACACCAGTGAGCAGCTAGACTAGACAAAACAGGAATTCTAGGATTGCTAAAGATACCACACTTTGGTAGAGGCCAATATGTGTCGACATGCATCAAGAAACTGTTAGAAGTTACACATGGAGGGGATGTATGGCTGGACAAACTCATCCCCATAAATTTCGAACTTATCACGTAGATAATAGGCTTAACCATCGAGGGTATGGATCCCGCACTAATTCTGGACGATAATTCCAAGGAAAAAACATTGGCAAAAGAGATGAAGAAGAAATATGGCACCGACAGGGGAACAAGAGACATTATAATCAAATAGATCAATAATGTCGCGACACAATTGGGTGCAAATATCTTAGCTTGGAAACTGCTAAGAAAATTCCACAAAGACGAAGTACCGGAAGGAGTCATTGTGGTTGCAGCTCAGTGTGCATAAGGCACCTCCATGAGTTGGGCGCCATACCTATCAAACTTGTTCCAAGTAGACTACAAATATGTGCAGGACGCAGGTACGTAATTTCATTATGCATGGATGATCACTCTCATAGCTTTCATGGGATGGCGAGAACTAGAACACGCCGTCGTTTGTACCACACCATAGCCAGGAGGAGAAAAATATTGCATCTTGAGATCCATGCCACTATCCAAGCATAAGAAAGAGAATGGAATCATATTCAAAGCTTACCTATGGGAGATACAAGAAGCCATTAGCCGAGCATGGAGAATAACACATGAGGCTGTCGCACGATACAGGAGCATCACCAATTTCTAGGCTAGGCGACAAGCCATGTGGATACAACCAAGGAATGATCTGAATAAATAGTGGCTACAGATGCGCTACTACGTCACCGAGGGAGATATCGACATGGTCATCAATGAGTGGCCTAATGAATGGAGGATTCCAACCATACCCAGAGAAGTATTGGGACAAACATCAGAAGGATGGGCTGCACAGGTGGAAACACAGCCTCCACAAATATCAGTACCCAAGAAATGGAGAACGGGCCAAACCAAGTCGACTCAGGCAGATGACGACTTAGAGCATCTAGGGACCCATAAGGGGAGGATAAAAACCACCCAAATGACCAATGGATAGAGGAAATCGGCTGAGGGAGCATAGGAAACTCCATCGGACCCCATCACAAAGGAACCAGGGGGAACTAAGAGACTAGCGGTATAGGACACAGGTGCATGCAAGAAAATAAAGGCACAAAAACAACCACCGGACTACATAATAAAAAAGGATGATGGAGAGATGATTGTCGGGATGGTCCAATACTGCCTCGCAAAAGATTTCGATCATGCTTCGCACCACAGGAATAAATTGCAGAAGGAACTGACATAAATGGGATATCTCCTTAAGAAATTTGGGGAAGCCTAGATCACGAGTAGCAGTAGAGGCATAGATCCATCGATCACACAAACCACAGAAAGGGTGGAGGTAGAAGAACGTGACCCATTTCTTCTGATGCCACATGCACATTCCACGGTCTATATAAAGCCTAACATGTTGCGAATGGATGAAATTGTGGGACAGACACCGCTAAAGGATTTGGATCATATCCAATTGGTCTTGACATGGATTCCATCAAGAGAATTATACAAACTACAGGTTAGCGTCGACCACGATATGCAATCGCGAGCACATAAAAATTTAGTTGAGCTACAACAAGAAACAAAGAAGCGGGAAGCGCTGGAAACAGTTTGTGCACAGGCCAAATATGGAACTTGGGAGGAGAAAGAATGCAGAAACGAGCTGGAACACAGAATGGAATAAATTTTTGGGAAACTTCCAACTACTGCGCAAGGAAATGAACTCCCAGCCACATAAAATATCAACCAGATTGCGCAGGCAATTGATCAGTATCAGAAGGAGATCGAGACTCTTTGCAGATAGATTAGACCGACAACTCCACCAGTAGTGAAGGAACAAAGGAAGCAGGAAGAAACAATGCTATTGTAGGAGATAAAAAAATAGGTCAGCACGGTAACCGACCTACTGGATAAAGAAGCGCAACTTTGGACAAGGTTGGAAGAGGATCCACAGGTCCAACACTGGGACAAGGAGGAGGAGAGGATCAATGCAATGATCCAAGAACTCAAGCAGTGATAGAAGACCATACCAATTCCAGAATGGGTCAAGGGAATGCAAGAGTTGAAGAAGTTACAGGCAACACTTAACACTGTGAAAACATAGAAACAGGAGCGTCAGGCTCAAATAGAACTGTTGCAGGAATGGGTAGCAGAAGTACTTGCACAGACAGAAGAAGCCAGAAACCAGACAACATAGACTCATCTAGAATGCACAAGACTGATGATCAAGGAAGTGGCAGTTCAAACAGTCGCCACCATCAAGGAGAAAATTGTGCAGGCGCTGACAAAAGCAACAGAGTTGCAGGGATAGTTCCAGACGATCACCAAGGAGATTGAGGAAGCACAGAGAAATTAGGTAACTCGATACGAGTCACATATCAGTGTTAGGGGCCTGTTGGCACCAGGACAAAGGGGAAAGGAGAACGATCGTGGTTAAGAAAGCGTGCAGAAAATTGAAGTAATAACTAGAAAAAGAAAAACACGCGTGCATGCAAGAAAGCGCGCATAAAGGAAAACGACAGCTGGAGGAGGAACAACGCGCGTATGGGAGAAAGACCTAACTAAATAAGGGTTAGGGTTTTGGTAATATTATGTAAAGGGTGAAGAGCCTGAAATGTATAAATATAGATATGAAAGTATCATATAGGGTGGCTTGCTAGTAGTTGTTAGTAGTTCTTTAATGTTTTTAGTTGTATGAACTGATTTTGTAAGTTGTTGAGAAAAGAAGATCCGAGGGAAGGTAGATCTTAGGATTAGATCACTGGCTATGGAGCCTGGTGCGATCTAGTTTGCCTCACATAGATCTTACCCAGTTTTGTGAATAATTTTAAGTGTGTAGTGCTAGAAATAAAAAAATGCCACAATAAAAGAGTCAAGAGACAAATCTTTGTGGAAGTAGCCCAGGAGGGGGTGAACCACGGTAATACTCATGTAATATGTTGAATGTATGCATGTCTCTTCTTTCTTTCAACAATTAATGGTTAATCTTGATGAATGATTTAGCACATTATTATGAATCTATTTATACTCTGTTGGAATTAGATTATGAAATATATGCAGGCAACTTCAAGGGATAAGTAGTTTACCTTATAGCTCATGATACCTAGATTTAATCAAGAAACCCCTATCCCCTACTATTTCCTAGGCTGTAAACACTTGAGTCTTACAGTCACCCATTTAAGGCTCTCTCAGGTGAGACTGCGCAACGCCTTCTAGGTGTTGTGTTGCCTTTTGGTTTACCAGGAGGGCCGATAGTTTTAGAGGCTTTGTTGCATCCCTGAATGAAATGAACCCTGGGTCAATAACTCATATAACCAGAGGAGGGAGATAGTAAACCAACATTCAACCATGAATCAATCAACTCAAAGATATGTAAGGGATAGGCAGTAGGACAAATTCTTATCCTTCACTCATCATCCATGCATAGAAAAGAAGGGCATTTGAATCTATAGGTGTTTAAACACCGAAGTGACGACCGTCGATTCGGCTCCTGGCTGACTGCTCAGGCAAGGACTAATGACTAAAGGGATAAGGGATAGAATATAAAACCACAATCTTTTCATAATAATCAACAAAACCCACACAAATAAGTCATTGAAATCAAAAAGTTGGGTTTGCCAAGGGAAATCAATTTAGAAAAACAACAAGCAAGTGGATTCATTAAAAGTTCCCTATCGTTGGATCCACTAAAAAAAATGTATTAGAACATTTCTTTAAGATTCCTTAAAAGTTCCATATGGTTGGATCCACAAAGACCGCATATAATGTAATGCATTAGAATTCCCCAAAAAAAGAGTTTAATTTTCATAACCTCACACACCCATGTTTTAATCACAACGAGGTGAACATCTTGCATGAAAATGGATTATATGCCATTGCTTTAAACTTCCCATTAGCATTGTTTAAATGTCATTGAGTTTTTATACTAATTCCTTTATTGTCATGTTAAATGGGATGTGATTGAGGGTTGTTTGTATTCCTAATATAAATTAAGATGAGGTGGAGCAAATGTAATTTTTGTGATAATGTTATATTATATAACATATGAACTGTGCAAATGCTATATTATATATTTGGATCACTTGAGAGATTTAAGGACAAATTGTTGGATAGTTGTGGATATAGTTGAACTAAATACATAACTGTGAAATATTTTATGGTCACCTAAAGTTACATAAAGGGACATAATTTTACTATAAACTAAGGGATTTCCACTAAGGGATACATAAAGGGACCTAATTTTACTATAAACTAAGGGATTTCCACTAAGGTATTTATACCTAATTGTTACATAAAGGAACCTTATTTCCACTAAAGGATTTATTAACTATAAACTCCCTAACTTACTTGCTTGATATAGTTTTGAGTTTATTTGTTGTTGATTATTAAACCTAACATCATATCCCTCCATGTCCAAAACCTATTTTTACCTTGAAAACAATTGTAAATCGTATGAATTTT
>JZKD02S1646647.1:0-12283 GCA_000966675.3 Picea glauca | reverse complement strand
TTAGAGAAATACCTAAAACTCGTCGATCGCCTGCCAAAACGACCTCTTCTCCATCCCTACGTCTCTCGACACGACCTCTGCCCCCACACTCACAAACGCTCACGACCTCTGTGCCCACGCTCACAAACTCCAACAAATTCTCACAAATGCCAACAAAGTTAGAAAAAAATTTCAATATCGACATGTGGTTGATTTATAAACATTATTTTGGTCGAAATATTGTTCGACTGAAAGAATGTTTCAGCCGAAATATATTTTGGCCAAAAACATATTGTTGGATGGAAAAAATCCGTTCGACTAAATTTTTACACGCTGTTGGCACAGGGGCAGACCTAGGGTTCAACTCCAAGAGTGCACCAACAATCCCTAGCTATTGGCCCTTTCGGCAACACCTGCGAAGCAGATGCAGTCTCACCTGAATCAACTATGAGGGGGTTACAGGACATAGATGTCTACAACCAGGGGAATATCAAGTGGTTCATAATACAACAACAACATAACATGCATCTATCATTCAACTAGCTAGATCTATCCTTCACAGCTATAGATCTGATCTAATTCAATAATGCAGATAACAATATAAAAACATCAGAGATCAAAGTATCAATCACACACACAACAACAAATGTACATGGTTCACCCTCTCTCTAGGGCTACGTCCACAGAACTGTGCTTATGATATATTAAGATAAAGCTTGCAGTTCTAATCTGCGCTCTTGGCCAGCAGATCCTCTCTCTTCGTCTCTCTTTCTCTCTCCCTTCCTATGCACCCAGCTGTAGGACTTGATATTTGCACCCAGCTGAAGATCTCAAAATACCAGAAGGCTCTCTCTCTCAACACTTCTCTCACCCTTAATACAATATTCTCCCAATGAACAATAATCAACAACAAGGCTCAACCATAGTACCGACCCGACCTAGGTCTTCTCGACCTCTATTTATACATTACAATCCCTCACCGACAGCCTTAGGTTGAAACCTAGGTGTCAAAACCCTAATTAACAAAACCCTAGGTGTCTACAACCCTAGGACAACTTGACCCATTCTTCCCAGGCTTCGCTAGCCTATCTTTCCTTCTCCATCTCGCGGTGCTCCAAGGCATATAATGTTGGATTTTTCCACTTCCTCAGTCATCTTTGGTCCATATTCCTTGCTCATTTTTCATCCTTGATCTCCTCATCCAACATATTGCTTTTCCGCACTTCGCTCTATCTTCTCTGTTCTTTTGCTCACTTTGACCCAGTGACAACCACTGTGTCTCCCGCGAAGCTCGCTTTTTACCTTTTCTTTCTTGTTCTTCACTTCCTTCCATAACCAAGGGCCAACAAGACCCCAACACTCACCTTTGACTCGTCCTGAGGCACTTGAGATCTGATCCTCTTGTTTTTCTTCGACTTTCGACTGTGCAGTGCAGCCCTTGCTTTGTTCTTTATGCCTCCTTTCGATCCTTGTGCAAACTATCTCTTTTATGTATGGTACCCAATTTCAACTGCACCTAGTACCTGGACCCTTGTCTTCTTGATTCTACTAAGAGTTTTGAGGCAGCTGGTTGTCATAGTACAACTTCAGTCGACTCCCATTCACCAAGCCTTCCTTCCAGTCTCCTTTCAATGTCTTTAGTGACGTAGCTCCTCCTTCTGTAACATAGAAAATATCATATGGTCCGAGCCAATGTGGTTTGAACTTCATAGGGTGTTTTATAAATTTACTGTCATATAGCAAGACTAAATCACCTTTCCTGAATATCTTCTTCTTGATGTGTCTGTCATGATAGGCCTTTTCTCGTTCCTTTTGAATTTGTTGATGGAAGCTTGCAATGAATCTATCTTCTTCTAGTTCGACCAACTGTGATAGCCTCTCATGAATAGCGCCAGTATCATCCCTGTCTGTAAATGCAACAATTCTTAAGCTTGGTACCAAGTACTCCATTGGGAAAACAACTTCAATACCATAAACCAACTTGAAAGGGGTCTGCATTGTTAATTTCTTGCAAGTGGTTCTATAAGCCCAGAGTACTGTCGATACTCTTAGATCCCATTCATCCCTGTTCACACTGCAAATCTTTTTCAATGTTGTCTCCAAGATCTTGTTTAATGCTTCAACTGTTCTGTTTTCTTGTGGATGATAAGGTGTACTCTTCTGATGGTGGACTGCAAATTCTTCAGTCAGGGCTTCAACTGTCTTATTGATGAAGTGTGTACCTTGATCACTCATAAGGACCTTAGGGAATCCAAACCTGGTTATTATGTCATCGAATATAAAACACGCAGTTGTAGTTGCACTACAGTCCTTGACTACTCTTACTTCATCCCATCTAGTCAGGTATTCTATCACAGTGATAATATACCTTGCTCCTGTGCACTTTCCTGGTGGGTTTATAGGTCCCACGAAGTCAATGGCACATTTTTCAAATTCTTGTAAGGTCATCTGTGGTGCTAATGGAATATCACCTCTTCGAGATGGTTTTCCAACTCGCTGGCATACATCGCATGCTCTAGCATATTATTTAGCATCTCTGTGTAACGTAGGCCACCAAAGGCTAGCTCCCAGAACCTTCTGCGTAGTTTCTTTTCCTGCATAATGTCCTCCTACAATGCCTTCATGAGATTCTTCGAGGATCATAGGGTGTTCTTCCTCCATCACACATCTTCTTAGGATCTCATCAGGTCCCATTTTATATAACTGACTAGCTATTAGTGAAAAATCTGCAGCGCACACCACTAGTTGTTTCTTCTGCGGAATTGTGTATTCGAATGGAGCTATTCCTATTGACAGGAACTGGACTATGTCTACGAAGTGGTCATCAATATTTCTAATGGCGAGAAATTGTGCATCCGATAGTGTGTTCTCTAGACTGGTAGGTTCTTCGCCATGCTCCAACCTCAACAGGTGTTCTGGGCCCTTATTCATTCTTCTTGGCTTAACTATGATATCAAAATCATATTCTTGAAATAGGAGAATCCATCTTCATATTATCCCCCCCAACACTGGCTTTCTGACTAGGTATTTCAGTGCAAAGTGATCAGTAAACATTTTAAAGTGTCCTCCCAACAAGTAGTGGTGGAATTTCTGCAATGCATACACCATGGCTAATCCCTCTCTCTTTGTAGTAGTGTATTTGATTTCAGTTGTGGAGAGCTTTCTACTGGAAAAGACTAACGGATGATCAATGTCCCCTTCTCCAGGTTGTGCCAGTACTGCTCCTAATGCAATAGAATATGCATCAGCATGCACATGAAATTCCTTGCTCCAGTTGGGAAAGACTAGAATAGGCGCAGTGACCATCTTTTGTTTCAGTGTGTCGAAGCTCTGCTAGCATTCGTCTGTCCAACCAAACTGAGAGTCTTTCTTTAATAACCTCTCCATTGGCACAGTAATCTGAGCATATCCTTTGATAAATTTCCTGTAATAGCTAGTATATCCTAGCACAGTGCGCAGTTGTTTGACTGATGTAGGTGGTGGTAAATCAAATATAATTGCAATTTTGGATGGATCCACCAAAAATCCTTGCTTACACACAATATGACCTAATAATACTCCAAATGGTGAGAATAAGATGCACTTCTTCAAATTCAAATCAATTTGACACTGCCTGCATTTATCCAGGATTAGCCTTAGACATTTAGTATGATTTTTCAACAAACTAAAAACAGTCTAGTCATCAAAGTATGATTCTAAAAAGTTATGCAAAAATTCTTTGAATGCTTCAACCACCACCTTGGAAAAGATGGTTGGGGAATTATTCAGTCCAAATGGCATTACTATATATTGGTAGGATCCCCACTCTGTGGCAAATGTATTCTTATGACGGTCCTCCTTGGCGATGCGGATCTGATGGTATCCTGAAAACCCATCTGTAAAAGAATATACTTCTTGGCCTCCCATGTTATCTAATACTTCATCTGTGAAAGGTGTAGGGAAAGGATCATGTAGAGAAGCATCATTCAACTTCCTGAGATCTACGCAAATCCTGATCTCACCTGTCTTCTTATCTTGCACTACCATGGGGCTAATCCACTCCAACTCTTTGATAGGTTCAATAATCCCTTCTTCCAGCATTCTGTCGAGCTCAATCTTCACTTTTTCCTTATATTTTGGGTTCAATCTGTAGGGTATTTTCTTAAATGGCTTTGCGTCTGGTTTCAAAGGTATTCTCATTTCTCCCATAGGTCCTTTGATTCCATTCATATCAGTGAACTTGGTTGGGAACAAGTCTTGATACTCAGGCAATAATTCTGTGATTTTGTCAATGGTAGAAGCATCCCAGTAATCTTCGACATTGGAAAGCTTTGGTGTTTCCTCTATCCTAATATTGACTTTCTTTATCTTTATCGGTTGTACAATGAATGGAATATCAACTCCTGGTCCTTTCACATCTCTCTGACCTTCTGTTTCCATGATATTCACCTTCCTTGGGTCATTGTCTTTGTCGGCATTAATGTTGTAGCAGGTCTGCAGTTTCTGGAGGGGCGTAGTCCATTCATCCTCTTATTTCTCCAAAGGGAGGCCAAATGCATCCTCAAATACTTTCTGTCTCACCATATGTAGTGCTTGATCTACAAAAGGAAATTCACTATCAAACAAAAAGGTGGTTATAAAATTTTGGATCATACCTTCCCATTCTGAAGTGACAAGGCGCAACTTTGCTTGAAGGTACCAATTAATCGGGTTGGTATCCAGTGTATTGATGAATATGTGTACCCATTTTTCTCTAGGAATGTCACTCCAGGCCTCTTCTTAGCTTCGTACATGGTCCTTTGGGAAGCTTTGACCTGTGTACCATGCTTCACAGCTTCCTATTTGTGCTGAAAATCGTATTGTCATCAAAGTTCGACATTGTGTCCAGTCTGTAATATTGCTTTTATGTGTCCCCCACCATCTCATTGGTGTGGATTTCATGGTCTCATCCATTGCTAACAACCTTTGTTGTGTTGGTACACTTGTCTCAAATTATGATAAGAATTTTTCTAAGGGGTTCATCCCATCAAATGTGGGTCAATTACTCACTATTGTGCCAATCCAATGAACTTCTCTAGTTAGCCTAGCACATCTTCTTGTAGATACTTTGTACATTTGGTTCTGCCAGTTCTCCAGTGCTTCTTCTGAGTCATATGAACATGCCCTGTCACTTCGCCAAATCATATTTTTGTTAGTTGTAGGGTTGATATAATCCTGTTGTCTGGCTGTTAATTTGAAGATGTTTTCCAGTTCAAATGCATGGTCCTCTTCTCTGATAGGTTATGTGTATCGTGGACCTTCATCTGAATATAAAGGTGCAACGACCCTAAGGCCATATTTCTCAAATGTCATGTGTCGTTTCTTTAAATCAACAACAGTGGAATTGTCGAAGGCCCAATCGATTCCTAACAATGCAAGGTAAGGGAAACTATCATCAACAATTTCAATTACCTCAAAATCTGCAAAGGTTATTACTCCATCAATGTCCACTGGTACATGCTCTAATCATCCAAATGGGTTGAAAACTTGTTGATTATCCATGCAAAGCCTGATAGGGGAATATATCAGCTTGGGTTTTCCCATCAATGCCCAAGTCTGCTTCATCATGACATTGACTTCTGACCCTAATTTGAGGACCACATAGGCTATCTCATACTCTCCTATCTGAGCATCCAAGTGTAATTCTTTATTTGTCCTTCTCCTTTCTCCAATTTGGTGAACTTCTCTATTCAGTAAGGGGTCTATTTTTCCTGGTTCATACTGCTTGATTAAATTTTGTAATTCTTGTACAACACCTTTATCTTGAATCAACTTAACACAAGTGTGCAAGAATTCCATGAGTTTTCTTACCTCTTTCCCTTCTGTTGGTGATGCAGATGGATCAAACGCCTAAGGCATGCCATATTATTTTATTTCTGGTTGTTTGTTTGATGAAGATCCTTGATTTACTTTGAACTCTTTTCTTTCCTCCTTAAATATCTGTATTTCTTTCTTAGAATCGAATGTTGGGGTATTTTCTGTAGCTTTCCTGACTCCATGGTTGTTTTCAGTATTTCCTTGGGATGCTCTATATTCGCCTGTAGCAGCGCCTCCTCGAGTAATAACAATGACTCTAGGGTTTTCTCCATGAGGTTCATCATATATCAGTTGTACTTGTGGGTTCTGTTGGGGTCCTTGTCTTTCTTGAAGTTTAGCCAGCAACACAGGGCATTCTTCTATGACATGCTCGAAGGAGTTATAGTAACTACAGGTTGTGCAGGGATTCTGACAATATCTTGCTAAATGTCCTAGCTACACGCAGTTGTAGCAGATTATTTGTCCTTGGCCTCATCCCATACCTCCTCCTCCTCCTCCTCCTCTGTAGCCACTGCGAGGAGTGAAATTTCCTCTCCCCGGAGAGTTGTACTGTAGAGTTTTTCCCTCTTGTTGTACTTCACCTTGAATCTTGTATATGTCTCTCGACCTTTCATGCATGAGATCATAAGCTCTACAATATCGATCATCATGCCCCACTGATTTACAGAATGTACAATACAAGTTTGTGGGTGTCTGGACATACTTCTGCATGTAGTTTCACTCACCTAGGCGATGCCTATTTCTTCATACATTGCACTAGGGTAGGTTAACTTACTTTAAGGGGCTCGGTGCCTCTGATGCCAAGTACTCATGAAATAAGGGACAATGTTCCTTATCATGGCCTTCAAATCTACATATTACACACCATATATCTTCCCTTTTGTCTTTTTCTTATCTTTCTTCATATCCTCGACCTGTAAAGACAAACTAGTTAGCTGGTTCATGATCTGGCTAATGCCTGAGCTAGATTCTCCCATCGGTGTTGATTCAAGATTCATGGCAATCTCCAAAGATTCTGCCTAAGATGCAATCTTCTGCTACATCAAAGTGATTCTTATGTGTGGTAATAACACAGTGATGAACCACTCTTTTTTCTATTTGTCGGGGATCTGGAAAGTTAATCGGCTTGTCAGGGTCTTGAATTTCTAGTCGAACACACAAACAGGTTCTACTACCTTTTGTTTAATCTCTTTTAGTTCCATAATACATTGTGACTCTGACTTAGGTTTCTTAAACTATGCAATCAATGCATTCTTGATCTCATTCAGGGGCTTAGGCTGTGTCAACCCTTGGACAAGTTTCATGTACCATCTCAATGCGTGGTCCCTTCGCGTAGTGCTGAACCGGGTTTTATTGATGGCTTCATCGGTGATACTTTTAATATTCCATACGGCCTCACACAGAAACCAATGTTGATCTGTATCTTCAGATCCATCTCCTCTAAAGATAGGGAGTCTCATTTCATCTTTCATAAAGATGACTAGGGTTCTTGTTTGAGTAGATGTTGGGCTACTGGTAACAGTACTCTGAAGACTCTGGTGGTTCTGACTATTCTGACTACTAAGTGTTGTTGGGACAACGAGAGGATTAACGTTACTTACTTCAGGAGTTCGCGCAGTTCCTGATGTTTCTGGCTCACTTTGGCGCAGTTCTTTGGCTTCCCTTTCTTATGTTCTAGTGGGCTCTGGATGCTCTTCGTCGGTTAGATATACCTCTTCTCCACTATAGAAACCTTCTTCTCCATAGTTTTGCTTAAACAAATTATCAAGGTGAATTCCTTGAAATACTTTCCCACTACGCGTATGTCCTGCTTCTATGTCACTGTCGTTGTTCAAGATCTTGAACATTATCCTTTTTAGGTTCGATCAATCTACTGTATCTTCAAGATGTGGTTTTCATGCAAGAGCATCTTGATTCTTAGCTTCAGGGAGTGCAAAAATTTTCCTCTGGGTCCCTTGAAAAAGTATCTCTCGGCTTGACTATATGATTTTGTTCTATCAACAACAAACTCAGTGATATATCCTCTGATAGTACTTTCAAACTAGTGATCTACTGCTTTGGATACAACATTTTCGACTCTCTTAACCTTCTGGATCAATGTTGGTGTCCAAACCATAGGGGGTCTAGATCTGATTTCGAACTGTGTGTCAACTAACCTAGCCAACCACTCATGTATCTCTTGATGGATTCCTCCAAAGAAGATCTCGTGAATGTTGGTGAATATGTATCTTTGTAGCCAATCTTCAGTGATTATTTTAGGGTTCTTGTTCCAGGCTTCAACGAAGTCCTTCTCTTGATCCTCTACCCATTTCTGAATCTCTGTATTTGAAGGGAACCACCTTGACATTCCCTTAAAAAGATTCAGGTCCCGACAACAGAACCATTTGTTGGCACAGGGGCAGACCCAGGGTTCAACTCCAAGAGTGCACCAACAAGCCCTAGCTACTAGCCCTTTCAGAAACACCTGCGAAGTAGATGCAGTCTCACCTAAAGCAACTATGAGGGGTTTGAAGGAGGGAGATGTCTACAACCAGTGGAATATCAAGTGGTTTTTATTGCAACAACAACATAAGATGCATCTATCATTCAACTAGCTAGATCTATCCTTCACAACTATAGATATGATCTAATAAAATAATGCAAATAACAATATAACAACATCAGACCTCAAAGCATCAATCACACACACAACAACATATGTACGTGGTTCACCCTCTCTCTAGGGCTACGTCCACAGAAATGTGCTTATGATATATTAAGATAAATCTTGCAGTTCTGATCTGCGCTCTTGGCCAACAACTCCTCTCTCTCCATCTCTCTTTCTCTCTCCCTTCCTGTGCACCCAGCTGTAGGACTTGATATTCGTACCCAACTGAAGATATCACAATACCAGAAGGCTCTCTCTCTCATCACTTCTCTCACCCTTAATACAATATTTTCCCAATGAACAATAATCGACAAAAAGACTCAACCATAGTACTGACCTGACCTAGGTCCTCTCGACCTCTATTTATGCATTACAATCCCTCACCAACAGCCTTAGGTCGAAACCTAGGTGTCAAAACCCTAATTACAAAAACCCTAGGTGTCTACAACCCTAGGTCAACTTGACCCATTCTTTTCGGGCTTCGCCAGCATGTCTTTCCTTCTCCATCTCGTAGTGCTCCAAGGCATCTAATGCTAGCTTTTTCCACTTCCTGAGTCATCCTTGGTCCATCTTCCTTGCTGATCTGTCATCCTCAATCTCCTCATCCAACAACTTGCTTTTCCACACTTCGCTCCATCTTCTCTGTTATTTTTCTCACTTTGACCCAGTGACAACCATTGTGTCTCCCGCGAAGCTCGCTTTTTACCTTTTCTTCCTTTTTCTTCACTTCCTTCCATAACCAAGGGCCAAAAAACACAAATCGAGGGTGTCATAACTGTACCATTCGATTTGACATTCCACTTTTTGGCCGAAAAAAATATCTTTTGGCCAAAAAATAACATTAGTTTGGCCAAAAAAAATATATTTTGGCCGAAAAAACATTTTTCGAAATTTTGGAGATCCGATTGTCATGAAAGTGTTACCCACCTCCATGATTTCACCCAACTTGTCAACTCCCCATGTCATCAACTGCATATACTAATAAATTATGTGGATTGGTTGTCTTACTGAGAGTGTAAGGAATTTTTTCTTCATGATATAACCTTCTTATCTCTCCACCAAAAAATAAGACTGTAGCACATGTGATGTCTAATTTCAAATTTTTACGCAACATTTATCCCCAATATATATATCTATATATAATAGCATACCATAATCAATAGGTACATTTTCTACTACTACATACATGATTACACTCTTTGTTGGGATTTGACCTAAGTTCACCACTATGTCATTAATCATTCCTATACCTTTGACCCACCTTGAAGAAAAATAGTACAAGTATTTATATGGCCTTGTGATCTCTAAACCCAATTTATCCATAGTTATATTCAACATGAGACTATGCAATACTTTATAGTCTAGCATACAATTGTGTACAATAGTTATTTCAGAGCCAAGTGATGTAAAAAGGAGGTATGTCATAATTTATTTCTTCATAATGTGGTCCTATTATCACTTGAGAAGAGTCATCTTGTAAATTTATAGTGTCTGATTGAGTTATGGGCCGAGGACCTCCCATTAATCTTTCTAATTCCCCCTTATATGATGGAATCTTTGCTAACTCAGTCAAAGGTATAGGAACTTTGATGAATTCATGCATCAAATTTAATGGATTGTACATCTATTTTTTAGGTTCTACTATCTTTTCTACAATCTTAACTCCTCATGCATTACCTTTCTCATTAGTCTTTTTTTTTTCTTTTCAAATATATTATCTAGTTTAGTCCTCTTTGGTAGAACAACCATAGGATTTTTCTTTTTTTTTTTGGTCAAAGGATTTTAGAATTTTGTTTCATGCATTAGACATTGAACTAAGATCATACTTATGATGTAATTCATTGTGCAATGCATCAATGAATAATCCACACTTTTTTTTTTACTGAAACTAGTGAATTTGTAATATATAAAAGACTACAACAAGGTAGAAAGATTACAAACATAGTCCCAAAAAAAACCCCAACATGGTGGAGAAGATGACAAAATTGAAACCAAACTAGTCTAGGTTGTAAAGATATAGTGCATATCCAAATTATGACAACCCATAAGAAAAAAATGCTATCAAGGTAAACCTTGTAGAAGACACCTAAACAAAAACCAAAGTGAGAATGCATACAAAGCTAGTCAGGATGGGGACTTGGCCATGTATTTAGCTTCATCCATGTATTCATTCTGGTTGAATGAGAGGGATGGTGCATTGAGGTATGGAATCTCCTGCAGATGTGGGATGGAGTTGGTGGATTCAAAGCCCACTGGTGCAACCCTGGATTTTCCATGTAAGGCCGACTGATTCCTTATTTCTTCTAGCTAACTGCGGAGCGCATCTACCTTTTCATGGAGATAATGGAATGACTATTTTTTAGGCATTGAAACTTCAATAATCAACAATACTTGGGACACCAAAGTATCCACTCACTCTCGATTAGCCACAACTAGAGTCCACGAGTCATCAAGTTCCTACTCCAATTGAACCAAATGTGAATTCAATCCAGAAAAATTGTAAGCCATGTTGAAGATGTCGTTCACGATTTTCTACCACCCAAAAAAACAGTGTTGGATCCAATGATCAATTTTGGTGCCAAAATTGGAAATATATCCCTTCATGGGAAAATTTGGGGAGAGGTACATGCCCTCATACTAGAGAATTGGGCTCATAAATCCATCTTTCCTGCCAATTATGGAGAAATCATGTCTAAATATGAGTGTTCCTGGGCTTGGAAGATTTACATCCATTGCCACATGAGTGATAAGGAAATGAAATCCCTTTGAGAACTTCCAACACCCAGGGAAGCTTCATGTGGATGACAATGAAGTTGGATGGACCCATGAAGTAGAGAGAGAGAATAGTATGAGAAGGTGAAGCATATGGATGGAGGGGATGGATTCTACATGAGGGAAATCCCATCCCCTTGAGGAAGCATAGGGATCCAAGGAGGATGATGAAGGGAAGGGGATAGCAAGGAAGCAGGAGGTAAGATGAGAATGATCGAAGGGGAGGCATAAGATAGGGAGACAAAAGGATCCACGGTGAGAAAGGGGATGGATGTGAGGCAGAAAGAGAGGCTAACAAAATGTCAAAGAGAGAGAGGGCCATACAATAGGGATGGGCCTTCCAACATGATAATACAAGTTCATATGCCCAGGTCATTAGGGGAGAGAAAGGGGACAAGGATGGATTTGAATCGACCATAATGATGAGAGAGTTGGATTCCCCTTTGACTTATCAGTTGGCCAAATGGTTTGGAAGTGAGTTCATATGTTGTTTGATGTGCCACATATACAGATAATTAAATTGTTGATTAAGGTTGGTTGTCATTGATGTCAACCCTTGAAGAAAGACCCATAGTACAAAGTTTTGGGTAATGGACCCAAGATTTTTTGATGTAAATATGACTCATTATTGTTTTTTCATGGTTGAAAAGAAGTAAATATGGATGAACTCCAAAGTGGTCCCCTTATGGTAAAAGCCCTCACGGGAAGACACTTTGCGGAGTAAGAGAACACATGCTTAATTGTGGAATAATGAGATGAAGGATAGTAAATTTGTCAGGGAAACTATCCTATATGGATAGTGCTTGTCATTCCATTTCTGTTGGTATGTAGAACATCACATGACTCCTCACAGTTAGAGAGTTATGACCATGTGAAGTTGGAGAACAAAGGTTTGGGTAATGGACCCAAGGTTGTTTTATGGATAATAATATGAATTTTTCTATATTTGAAGGTAATAATATTCTATATGGATAGTACATGTCATTCCATTTCTGGTGGTATGTGGAATGTCACATAACTCCTCATGGTTTGAGAGTTATGGCCTTATGA
>JZKD02S1646636.1:112386-126741 GCA_000966675.3 Picea glauca | reverse complement strand
ATTGGGTCCAAGCAATATACCCTTGACGGGAATTTTTTCTCCATTGCCACCATTGCCAACGTTCTTGATCTAGATGGAGAACACCATACCGGAGTTTGGCCAAGTCATCTGTAATTTCGTATAAAGAGAAATAATTTTCCATTTGGGTTACCCAACCAATGGGGTCTAAGCCATCAAATTTGGTCACATCCACCCGTGGAAGGCGTAGGTCACGTTGAAAGTGATGGGGCTAAAAGGTATGGGAATGGGAGGAATGTTCGCCTTCGGTCTTTGGAGGTGCTTCAGAGAAAGGGTCATCTGTAGGGATCTTTAGTTTGGTGTAGAGTGATGCAAAGACAGTTTCAAGCTAGGTGGTCAGTTCTTGTTTGACTTCCTCCATTGAGGACTGCATGGTTGTATTTATGGTTGTATTGATGGATGAATCGATGGAGGCAACAGTAGCACTGAGTTGTTTCACTTCTTTTTGGGTCTCGAGGAAACCAGATTGCAAGGTGTTGAAGCGAGCTTCCAGATCTTGGCTACGGGTATGGGCCATGAGGATGGGTGAAAAGAAAAGGGGTGGGCGGGGTAAAATAATTTGCCGAAAAATGATATGAATGAATGTGATAAGGGCGAAGAGATGAATCCAATGGAATAGGTCTCAAATAATGTTGAAAAAAATTCCATAGTTTTTTTATTTTTTTTATACACCTGCAGAGTTATACTCCGGTTTGAAGAATACTGTAGTGATGAAATCCCCAAATGCTTAACCAGAAATAAATGTGTATATACTTGGAAACTTGAACACAGTTGCACGGAAATAGATCTTGTCTGTTTTAATTTGTTTATGTTTATGTCCCCCAAGGGTTAGGTATTCAAGGGTTCTATAGACAAGGGTTTTCCCTATGCTATAGCTCTCTGATATATGTGCAGGGTCCAACAGTAGTACTCGACCCAATATCTCAGAGCACTAACTAAGGAGGATAGACCGTACCCTTATCCGTACTTCCCGACTACCCAGGTACTAAAGAGTATCTTCCTGAGTGTTGTTCTCGGTGACACTATAGCAGTTTGGTGGCCGATAGGTTTATCTAAAGAGGGCTTTAAGAAATCTAGGCCAATCTGTGCACAGGTGTTGTCTGATGCGCTACCACTCGAAGGGGTACCAACATAGATTACAAGGGTGGCCAACAGATGTGCTCTTAAGAACCACTTGTATTTCCTACATGTATGAATCCTTCAACCATGGGTTTATGCATGTAACGACAGATCTCTATGGCTTAAAGACGTCGGAATACGTCTCTACCCTGAAAAAAAAATTCCCACAATTTTTGCCAAGGAAAGTGCTCTGATACCACTTGCAAGATACCAGATATAAAAAGTATGCAAAACAAAAATAAAATGCTAGAAATGGCAGAATAACAGTAATATAACCAGCATAATCTCCACAATAACACATAAATGATATAAGAACAAAAACAAAAATAACACTTTGATTCAGAAAGAAATGTTCACGGGCCTCTTCAAGGGGGAAACCTCCAGTTGAGTAGTGCTCTGTTACAATAATCTCCAAGCTAGGGTTTCCATACCCTCGACCCTTATTTATACTGAATATTTCTATCAAGAGAAGGATCTAGAGGAAGATCCCTCTAGAAGCGGAAGCTTCTATTAGGTCTTCTTACATCTGCCTTATTCTATTTTATTGAAAAGCCTTATTAATATTGACCTTTATTACATATGAATATATTGATCTACCTATGTGCGGGTTATGACCCTAACATTAACTCCCTAATGTGATTTAATCTAAGAAAGCTTAGAAACTATCCTAGATTTTGGACATGTGGGCATGTATGGGCCCATTACAATCTTAATATGTGTTTGAAAAATAACCTAAGAGGAGTCTCGAGGCAGTTGTTGTCCTCTCCTAAATATTTTGTCTTTTAAGAGAGATGAGATTTTCCCTAAATCGTTTTTCTGATTCTCAAGGTCACTCTATGGAGTGACAGAAAATCATACTAAATGATTGATATCTAATTTATGGTCCCAATGCAAGCTTTATATGTGATTTAGAATAATTCAAACTTAACTTTAATCAAAGCAAGCCATCCATGTGGAAAAATGAAAGCAAAAAGAGGAAAAATAATGATTTTAACCCCCTAAGTGCCTATATTTTGACTATCCCTTCATGTGGAGAGGGAATCTAAGTGTGGTGCATATTACAATTTGCATGGAATCAAGCTTAAGAAGGCTATGGGCCCTCCAAAAATCACAAAAACCCTTATAATGTGTGAATTTCTGAGAAGATGTGTGGGTCGCAGAGTAGACAGAGGCGCATGTGGCACCAATGTGCAACTGGAAAACGACCTTTTGGCACAGATGCGTAGTGTGCGCAGAGAAAAACAGTCGGTTGAGTGCACATGTGCTAAAGACGCGCTTGTGGGTCAAAACACCCGTGCACTTCAGTTACACGGTCGTGAAGAAAATTTCAGATGAAATTCCCTCAGCTCAGCTTTGAATTTTTATTTTTACAGGCAGGCTTGGGTTGGTTATGGTTCCTGCAAGTTAAATAAACAAAAGGAAGAGCTAAAACAACCCAAATGGGGGAGGGAATTGATACCTTTCCCCATTGGAGTCGCCAATCTGTTGCACCCCTTTTGTCACCTTAATGAGAAAAATAAGGATGCTTACAAGTGCAGTTGGGTTAGCTAGGCAAGACAATAGTGAATGAAAGAGTTAGAAACATCAAGCATTAGGAATAAACAAAGAACTAAGCTAAGAACAATAAAAGAAACTAAACTAGAGTGCATAAGAACATTAAAACCAAAAATAAACAACACTCATGCTACCAATAGATAGGATTGTATTAGTGGGAAAACACCAAAGAGAAAGGGAGACTTATGGGTCCCTTCTTCCTCCAAGGGAGGGCTCTTGGACCCCCAAATATTGAGCTCTTCTTACAAGTAACAAACTAGAAGGAAATGGTGAAGAGAATCCAAAGCACATTCACTCAAGAGGTGATATGAATGGCTTAATGAAATGGTGCTTGTATGTTCTTGATGAGGAAACAGGATCCTCCAAGAGAATATAGGTAGCATAACAATACAAATGAATTCCTTAGAAATATAGTCCACCCATGGCCTCCTTTTATAGCATAGCTTTGAGGATTTATTTAACCAGTCTTTAGTGTGAACAAGGGGCCCTTTATATCACCCTTAGGTTTTTGACCAGCCCCCTAGTGGGATTCAACCGAGATTTGGGTGTCAAATCGACTTGGAAGCTGAACCAGAAGTGGGTGGAAGGCCGACCAATATCATAAATGCATCATTCTGAGAGGTGCATGGTTTTTTGCATCCACAGTCGCGCATCGTGCACATGTGCATTTTTTTTGCGTTTCTGGATGGTGCATGTGCATGCGCTTCCTATGTAGTCTTAGTGCATGCTGATTTTATAACTGGTTGTATAGTTTTGGACCTTTTGGAAATGCGTTTTTGGTCCATGAGTGAACTAATGGGTGTTTTGTAGATGCTGGATTCATATAACCATTTACAGATGAAATTCCGGTGATTACAAGTTTGATGGTCAACAAGTCGCCATGAGTGTCAACAGCCTTGGATTTGGTCAACTTTTGGCTAGAGCAGTGCGAGAAGGTGGCCTTTACCTTGTAGATCCAGTTGAGAATGTATGGCAGGAATCCATGATGGAGGAGTGTACCTCCAACCCTCAAAGAGATAGTTATAGAACCAACTATGGAATTAGTGATTGATTCCTTGATTACAATTAATAGAAGTATGAAAGAGTACCAAGATCGCATTGTCAGAAAAGGATTATCTCAACAAGAGTGAGCTAACCTTGATGAGACTCTTACTCCAGCTGTCGGAGGATTCTCCCAAGGTGAGGGAGTTTCTTTTATGGGCTAATGCATGCACCCCCAGTTTTTCATTTCAGTATCAATGAGTTTGTACACATGTGGGATTTTTAAGTTTAGTGCAGATTTCAATTCATTATTTGATAGATCCAATACACTTGTCTTGGCCCTGTATACAGATGAGTTCATTATTGCAGGAAATCTGGAACAATTCATGATGTGGTGTGAAACGACACTGACCAGTGAAGATGGCATGAAGTGCAAAGAATGTTGGCAGGTTGTTGATGCAGTGTTCCTTGTATAGAAGGTTTTCACCTTGAAGATTCTGAAGAGAGTTCAGAGTATAGAAGGAAGAAATGATCCTAATTAATGTTTCTTCAGGTTCGTTGATGGTCAACCGTTTGACCAAGCCCATATAAAAAAGGAGATTCCAGATGTAGAGGGAGTATCTTGTATTTAGTAGAGAACACTTTCCTCGGTAAGAGGGAGTGTTCGGTTTTTATTACCTCATAAAGTGTACAACAGAGTGCCATTAATGGCATCAACAAGTAGAGTATACCTGGGGCATACAGAGACGACATGTGTGACATGTGTGAAGGTTTGTAAAACAATGAGGCAACCCTCATCTAGCAGAGTATTGTATAGTAGTACAACAACTCCATACAATGCTCCTTCAACAATTCCATACAGTGGTAGTGAGGGAACATGAGAATTTTTGGAGAGAGAGATAAGAGGATGCATGTATGCACCATCCTCAGTTTAGTTATAGTTTAGATGCCTTTTATATTTAGTATTTTAGTTCTATTTCTAGTTTTGTTTTAGTTAGTACTTGCATGCACAATTAGAGGACACAGTTTCATAGTTAAGAAAGGCACTCATGCATGTGGATTCTAGTCTGAGTTAGGATGCAGATCTCTAAGAGGATGCATGCCTGCATTGCCCAGTTCATCTCTAGTAGAGGTGCACTTCACGTAGGCTCATCTATCCATGCAAGGAAGGTGATTTAGGGTTATGGTTTAATTTTTCTAGTTAAGGCGTTGTTCTGCATGTGTCCAGATACCTTGTATCTTCTAATTTATAAAGGAGAAGGAAGGGGTGTAGATTTTATTCATTCAGTTTTTAGTTCAACAATTAACAGTTCGTTGTTTTCATTTTCAGTTCAAGATGAATGAACCTAATCAAGATTAAGCATTTCTCTGTGATCGTAATTTACAATCTTCAAACAAAAACAAGAATAGTGTTGCCTGCATTCAAAGAATTGTTACATTAGCAAGTTCCTACGCACACCACTTAGGCTCACATTCCATGCTTAGTTGGCCTCATATTCTAGGCACTCGGGGAAAATTTGGGAGAGGTAGTATCTATACTCCAAATGATGTGATGGATTTCACAAGTTTTATATCATTTTCCCAAACACATCTCACCTCCTCAACAGAGGGTTTGTCTTGTGTACTCATAACAACAAAACCCAAGGCCTTGTAACCGTCAAGGGATAAGTCAACCAAAAGTAGCCATATTAATCCCAATTCCTGGTGCAAGACTCACTACTCCAAACCAAAGTATGGTTCAGTGGTTTAGCAAAATACATGCATGGTCATGATGTTGAGATTGTTCCTATCTTTGTAATGATTATGCACAGGTTGAATAATTCAAGAAATATCGTTATCTTCAAAAAAACTAGCTTGGCACTTGTTAGATAAGAAAGTAGGAACATTCATAGGTCCATTAAATTTCTGTCAAAGAAAATGTTCAAAATGCATATGGGGTTAGCCAACTAAATAAGCAATTACATTTGGTCGAGAGTGGAAGCTACAACATGCTGGCATATGGAAAATGTGTTGAATAAGAAGACTACAAAGAAACATTATAAGAAGTTTAAAGATTAAAAATAAAGCACATTGGTAATCAATCCATTAACAAAACCAATTTAGTCAACCTTTCAAACCTCTAATTAGAATATGTCAATTTGGTAATCATGGTTTGAATTTCACAACAGCTCTGAGGCAAATCCAATAAAGGATTTGGTCTGTAACAATGAAAATGCTATCTTCAATCTACCAAGTGAGAAAGTGGAAGATTCAAAACAAGAATGTGTTGTACTGATCAGAAATGATAAGCTTCCCAAGCACAACATTGATAGGGATGAAGCCATTGAGTTGTAAAATATGAGAGAGAATAAAGAAATCATGGTTATGAAAGTTGAAAAGGGCAATGCAACTGTAATTATAAATAGATCAAATTATGAGGACAAGACGTTGGACCATCTATCGAACAAAAGAAGCTATAAAAATTCAGTTGAACCCCCAGCAATGAAATCATGAAGGAAGTAGCATTGGCCATAAAAAAACTCTTCTCTCGATGAGGAAGTTAAATCTAAACTAGCCCCCCAAAATTGTATGGTTCCATGAATTTATGAGTTACCTAAAATTCGCAAAGAAAATGCACCTCTAAGACCCATCATGAATACCATTGGCTCTCACATATACAAATTGGTGAAATGTATAGCAAAGAGACTCAGAGATCTAGTTAGGAAAGCACACTCTTGTGTTAAAGGATATACTCACATGATCAAAGAAATAAAAAATACAAAGGTTGATTAACAATATCTTCTGGTCAACTTCAATGTAGTCTCACTATTTACCAAAATTCTGGTAGATGATGCAATCAAGATAATCAAGAATATCACAGATGAGGAAACTATGAATCCTGTTAAAGTTTGTTTTAAATTAATATATTTTAATTTTTATCTTTTGGGGCAATATCTATGAACAAATTGAAGGTGTGGCAATGGGGTCCCCACAATCACTGGTAGTGGTTGATTTTTACATGAAATGGTTTGAAAAACATTCTATTGAATCCTATCCTCTCAATCCCAAACTATGTGGTCTACGAGTCTAACCCACACAGGCCAACATGGCTTACACAGAGAGGCAGGGAAGATTTGTACATGGAACCTACATAATCTTGCCACATGGAAAATAAATCTTATATAGGTTTAAATATCATTTGAATATTCAAATTGAAAGCATCATATTTATAATGGATATAGAAGAAACCAACATCTCGTTCATAGATATCCTCATCTCTAAGAAAAATGACAGTTCTCTATCCCATCAAGTATATCGGAAGAAAACTCATATGGACAGGCATGTTCATGTTGATTCCGATCGCCGCCATGCTCAGAAGCTTGGTGTCATCAACACATTGTCGACTCAAGCTATTAGACTATCAAATAATGATCACATAGAGAAAGAATTAAAACACTTGGCTAAGGTTTTGAAAAACAATGGCTAGAAAAACAGTTCAAAAATGTTGTCTTAAAGGCTGGGAAGGGACATTGCATCATTCGTGACCCAGAGGAAGGAAATATTGTCATGATTTCTTATATCAAAGTAACCATAGAGAAAATTGTAAAAAATTTAAAGAAAGGTAATGTAAGAGTCATCTTCACCCCTCCTGACACTCTCAAGGGCATGCTAGATTGTGCTAAACATGCCGCATATCCAAAACATCAAAAGGGTGTTTATACCATCCCTGCTACTATGGAAAGTATTATATTGGTGAGATAGAGAGATCTCTACAATTCAGACTAAGAGAACATTTCACTAACATAAGATGTGATCATGTTAAAAGGTCAGCCTGGGCAAACCACTCTTAGTACACTAGCCATCTCAATTGCATGGAGAAAGCTAAAATTTTCACGAGAATGGATCACTATGGAAAAACAAAGGTTCATAAGGCCCTTGGAATCGAATTAAATCAGAAGAACATGAATGGGGATGAGGGTCTTAGAATTATAGAAGCTTGGATGTTGGTTCTCCACCCTTTAAAAAATTATGAAGACACAATACCTAGTGAGAGATTAGGAAATCTTGTACATTTTGGTTTCATTTTCATATTTATTTGAGAAATTTGATATCAAATCTAATTGAACTTAAAATCTCCTAATGGTGATCCATGCAAGAGGATCGAAACATAGAGAAATCTAATGTTGAACGTAGTAGTCCCTTTCTACAAACACTTACTGTGTAAGATGAATAATTTAGTGGTCTTGTTTCATAACAAATACTCTCATTGTTGGGACGACAGGTGTAGTGAGAATCACCCTTGACTCCGATAGAAAAAAGTTTTTGGAGTTCTCATGGGGATTAGGATCAACCACTAACAATAGTGCAGAATCATTGGCAGTCTATATGGGCATGCACCTCATCTCCGACAGAAGTCCAAACAGACTGGTGGTAATCGAGGACTCTGACCTAATCATTAAGGGACTTCGAAGGAATATTAAAAACGTCCACCCCACCCTTGCCACAATATTCTCACGCATCAGAGAACTTGAGAAAAGATTTGAGAGGGTCAGTTATTACCATGTTCTTAGGATGCAAAACTCTTTGGCGAACTCTTTATCTAAGGCAACAAATAATTTGGAACATAGCCTTCTAAAAGTCAATAATGAAACCAAATATGAGCTTCTAGCCTGAGACAGCAAGAAGTGGCCCTATGTGCGTAAGTTTGTGGAACAATAACTAGAATTAGGTAATGAAATCAACCTATGATGACTGGCCCAAAACCACTCCTCCACCGTGTCACACAAATCCAAAGGCCCCTGGGACCCATGGAATATTTGGACTCCACGCCACGACTTGCTTCGACCCACCAGTTGGCACTCCCACACATTGGAAACGTGACATCCTCTCGCAAAAGATTGATTACTCTTGTCGCATCAAAGATCCTCCTTTAAGCCTGCATCTTCCATTGTCTCTATGTGGACTTTCATTCCACCTAACCTGCCCTTTCTGAAACTCCATATTTGCACAAGCAATGGATACAACTTTTGAGTTACCTGCGTCAGTAAGAGTCATTTCTCAACTTTTTTTGTTATCATTTCAATCCATGGTGTCGTCCTCCCACCCGTGGGAATTGAATTCATTGAAGTGTATCCATATTATGAAACATGGCGAGAGAAAATTTCTGGGTAAGCGAGGAAAACAACTTATTAATACCAATATTCAGTGTTCAAGCGAGCTATGGACACATAGACAACCAATTTACAGTGTTCTAAGGATTCAAACCATGTGGCGATGCAACAAAGACTCATGTCTATGCACCAATTGCACCATCAACACCCTCCAGGACCAAGTCAGAGCACAGTATGGAGAAATTGAAGAAATAAGAAACATGAATACCCAGCTCCAAAAAAAAAATCAAACTCAGGAAGTCTAACGAAATGAAGATTTGATAGTAGTTGTGTGGGTTGTCAACAAAAATACTAGGCACATTCGGTATATTCATCACCAACTGTAAAATTTCCCTCAACAACCACACAGGCAACAAGCACCCACTAGATTTGAAGAGTCAATGGCGTTGAACCATCCCCCCGAGGGGCCACAGATAGAGAAGTATGCAGCAGGATAGGAGGAGCAAAAAATGCATCACGATGTCAAGGGTGCACGAATGGAAGAGGTGGACACATCTTTACACTTGCACCAGTAGATACTGATCAGTAAATCTCTTTTTTTTTCTTTTTTCCTTTATAACCATTTATACTTGGCAATTTTGTATAAGACTGTATGGGACCTTTAGAATTTCTCATAGTAGGAGGGAATATCAATCTCTTTTTTATGATGTTGAAGAAAGATTGTTTTTTTTACTCTTGAATGTTGTGGTTTACACATCCTTTTTCTAATAAAAATATTTTAACCATTTCTGTAAAAAAAAAAAGAAAT
The DNA here is from genome assembly GCA_000966675.3 of Picea glauca. NCBI lineage: Eukaryota > Viridiplantae > Streptophyta > Pinopsida > Pinales > Pinaceae > Picea > Picea glauca. The sequence continues at coordinate 117,171 of JZKD02S1646636.1, read as the reverse complement.
CCTCTCACTATCTCAGGAAATTAAATGAGCAGTAGGGGCCTCCAATGCATTGTTGGAATATTTATATTCAGAAAACGGTTTTCCAAAAACACTACTCTCCTTGGCCATAAGAACCCATCCCTCTAGAGGTGAACAATTAGGGTTCCAAAAATGGCCTAAGCTCGTGAAGTTGGTCAGTAAGTCAGTAGACTTATAGAAAGTGGATACCTAAACTTATTTTCCCTCCTTCATAGAAGCTCCACACCTTTTGAAATGTGGTTACTTGTGCCACTTCCATTTCCCCCAAATAAATAATTTTGTTTGTGAATTGTGTGCCTTCAATATCAAAACATTGTATGTGGGTTAATGCAAAATAAAAAAATGCATCCCAATTTGGAAAAGGGTTTATCAAACATAAACATGGATTCATGAAAAGCTACAAATCCTGATGGGTTTATGAAAAATCAATTGGAAGATGGAATCATGAAGTTTAAATTGAAAAATTGTTCTCTTCTTTTGAAAACAATGTAGATACCCAATAATTTTTTTAAAAACAATAGAATTCAAAAATTGGACTTTCTGTGAAGATAAATTTTTACTAACAGGATCTACTTTCCTTCCCAAAACATTGTTGACAACTAAACAACACTAAAAAAGAATTAGAATTTGAAAATGGATCTTCCTATGGAGTTGAAAATTTATGGAGTTGATAGTGGTTAGAAACCTCTTAAAAGTCATCACCAAAGCAGAGAGCACACACCATATTGCAACAACCAAAGAGATAAAATAAAACTAGACACTAGAATATCATAAATCAGCTCCCTCAATACAACCTGAGTGGGCCTAACAGTTAAGAACATGGATTTTTCCTTGAAGTTTACATGCTCAATTCCAGAAGGGGGTAGGGTGTGTACATGTGAGTAAACTATTGTTTGAAAATATTTGTGTGGCACTAGATGTTACAAGGGAAACAATCTCTATGTCCAAGGGTAAACCACAACAGACAGGTCGTATGACTGCAGAAATCAACTCAATTCCAACATATGCTATATAAACTAATGTGCAAGATAAGAAAGAGGCCTACCTCGATCTAATGTTTTATGATGTTCCATCGTTGAGCACTTCATCCCAAAGCTTTATACCTACAATAAGTTCTTAATAAACGAGCATAGCAAGTACATAGTGATGATATAAAGGGGTTATTACATTAGATAACATAATCCATTAATAAACATTACAAACATGCCCATGGATAATAAACATATATTTTCAATATACCAATAGGACCGGAAATGAGTATTTCTATTAATAATTGATCAGCAGAAGTGACAACATTACAAACTTTTGTGTCGGCCCGGTTCAAAACCAAGGAACCAAGTTCCTTCCAACTGGGCCTCCACCACTTCAATCCTCCACCAAAGGCAAGCTCATAGGAGAGAGACAATGAGGTTCTCTCAACAATAGGGAGAGAGCTTGGGGGTTGAACACTGTGTTTAGACTTGAGGGACAAAGGGATGCAAACTCAATATGAAGTAATTTCTCCAGAGTAACTTTGCTCTCAAAGTTGAATACCTTCTCTCCCTTTTTCCATAGATTGGAATTGTGCTTTTATAGCCTTTAGAATGCAATCGAAGGGCCGAGTCAGAATGTTTCCAATATATGGAAGGCCAAGGATCGGAGATCTCCTGTCGTGACATGGAAACTCGACTTCATTTTGTATTTTTTGGTGCAAATCCTAATGTACATGGGTTGTAGTGGAGCAACCAGTGTATACGCATCTTGTATAGCAGATAGGGAGCGTATATGTGGAAAAATGTATATTTCTGGCTCTAGATTCATCAAAAAGGGATGACAAGTCTACATAGGGAAATGGAAAAAGGCCCTCTGTGCAAGATAGCAATGGTAAGCGAAATTTTGCTATAACAGATGCCCCCTAATGTGTGAGATCAGAGGATTATCTGTGATGACCGAAATACATTATAAATAACCCATAAGTGGAGTGGTAGAGAACCAGCTGGACGAACTTGATTGCTCATTACATTCTATACTGACTTTGCATACATGGCTGCCAAGAATACAATGCAGATCCATGTGGAAAATATACCAAACAAGTGTTCATGGCCATGAATAGGAAAATACAAGTGCGGTTATATGCCAAAAGTTCCCATAGTCACGAACAAGGCCTAGTGAAACCAGTCTCAAAATCAATATGAAGATATATGTATACCATGGAGTACAATCTGATCTCCCATGATCACTGAAGTCGAATAGGTACTGGTCCAATGAAAGGGAAGCAACAACTCAAGAAAGATGCAACCACGTAGTGATGTCTTCAAGTCTTCTACACTAACCGCCAAGGGTGCAAGTATACATCATGTGAATAAAGGAGTTGAGGTTGAACACAATGAGACATCATTTGATTACCGATCATTGAGGTATACTGTTAACAAATATGAGATAACCTACCAATAATGAAAGTAGGTATCAAGGCACTGCGTACATTTATACAAGTGTGAATAAAGGAATCGAGGTCGAACACTTGAGGAATCCATTGATCAGGAGACATTTATGTATTCCCATCTGTCAATGGTGAGAGAGCCTACCACTAATGACTGCAAGCCTCAAGGTACTCATAAAACTCTAGGTCTCATATCCAGCATAAATGAGTTGAATTCGATGGAAAGAGACCCACTTTAAAGAGAGAATTAAGGTATCTCTCATCAGTCAGCATGAGGAACAAATAAGGAGCTTCATGATTTTGTGGAGATCAGAAGAAGAACACGTTCACGAACCAACGACCCTATGCGTATTTTGCGTGTACTAAATGCAAGCGATATATGAAAAAGACCCTCTAAATAGTAGCCAATGATGAAAACTACTGACAAAGGCGAGGATACCACCAATAAGGATAATGGCATCCAAGACACTACATGAATCCCAAAGTGTGAATATATGTCTTATCGTTGAACATAAGGGAAACCACCCAGTCAACGACCAATGATGATATGTCGATTGTTGGGTTCAAGGTGACTTACCAATGATGAATGTAGGGCCAGGGTGCATGATAAGACCATAGTATCATGTGATTCTGAGACAAACTAAGGGTATGGTCGACATGCAAAGTCAATATTTCTGAGGAGTGACCGACACAGGTTGATAGACTTCCTTTGAACAAGAGCATGAGACATATGGTGGACTCTGGAAACATAGACTTAATGATGTGACTATTAGATGAAAGATGCATCAATAATGTTCTCTATAGGGAATGGAAGAGTAACCATCCGGTAGAGAAAACTATGTAACGAGATCAGCTTCTTAAGTCCATGCTAAACCAAAAATTATGATGACGTAAGGACTCGATAACTTTTTTCTATGTTCAAAGGCGACATGACTGCTATCGATTATAATATTGTACTCCCTTCCCGCCCATATTTTTTTGTTTTTTCATAAAAAATGAATGCTATGATACAGAGGAGGAAACGAGTGTCGAAAGTAAGAAAAACTAGTTCTAGCAGTGGAACGTACCTATGCTTAATGCAAGGAAATGCATGCGCGAGATGGACACTCAGGGTGATGTTCCCTCCAGGGTATAGGGTGTCAAATTGCGAATGATATAAACAAGGCTTTTCTTGGTTGAGGATGCAAAAACTGCTTAGGCAACGGTTTATAATGCAAAGTGAGAACCAGCTAAAGGCTTAATACTACAAGTGAGGGCATGAGATGCAATCACAACTTAACACAAAAAAATATCCTTTTTTATGTATTTTAGTCTACTTGGTGTGAAAAAGGAGTAAACTTGTGCCAAATAGACATCTTTTCAAATCCGATTTACGAGTGTGAAAAAGACAAGTTCACTCGACAATCTTTTATATTTTTGATAATGAGTCAGAAAAGAGCTTAACTAAGACTCATAACCTTTCAAATCCAATTTAACAAGTGTGAAAGGGACAAATCACTCGGTAATATTTTCATTTTTTAGATGAGTCGGAAAAGAGATTAACTAAGACTCGTTTTGTTGTCTTTATCAACATGTAAAGGGGGAGGCCAAGGCTCCCATCTCGGTCTTCTGCGGAAAGTCAGTATCTCACGGATGTTGGTCACTATAATTGCTTAATTGATTTCAAACAACCAAGTGAAACATAAATTATCAACCCAGGGAAGTCTTTTATTTCAAATATAACCACGCACTATATATTCTCAATTCCAAAAGTAGCTTAGTGTTGTAGTAAAGAAATTTATACTAATCTCATTTGCTCGAATAAACTGAAGTTCTGTATTAAATCACAGGAAAGTAACTTCCCTATTGCAATTCCTTAAAGATCAATCTAAGAATCCTGGATTACATTAAAATAACATTTGCAATGGGAAAGAACATCTATTCTGCAATCAGAGAACAGGACCCTTACTCTCAAACAGAGACGTCAGCATTAACACTCTTTTCATGAAAACAATAATGCAGAAAACAATTACTCTATCTAACAGAAAACAAAGCCACCTAGTTCCTTTCTTTCTAAGCAGGAGCCTTGGGCCTGACTTCTGTTTAGCACACTTGTGAGGTTGAGGTTTACAGAGAACAGAGCAGTTTGATCCCTTCCTTTCTGAGCAGGGATCCCTAACCCAGTTTCTGGCTAGCACTAATGAAAGCTCCCAAAGGACAGGATGTTTTGGTTCTTTCCTTTCCGAGTAGAAACCCTTAACCCAATCCCTGGTTAACACACTTGCAGAGGTAAAGGAAATCTACAGAAGACAAGGTATCGTGATTCCTTCCTGTCTGAGCAGGAACCCTTTAACCAAATCTCTGGCTAG
>JZKD02S1646636.1:52884-105108 GCA_000966675.3 Picea glauca | reverse complement strand
ATAATCATAACTTCTACATAATATATCAAATTCAAACAAAAATTCATCAGGATCCTCTGAAGATAACCCATGAAAATTTGGCAATGCTGAGAGTGGGATGTTTTTCATGGGGGCTTCTCCTACCGAGAGATCATCAATAGGAAATCCTAATGTAGAAAAATAATTTTCATCTTTTACCTCTCCTTCAGGATCTACCCGTTCTTCATGATGCAAATACTCATCCATGTTTTCCTCTGTCTGTTCTCCTGCTGCACTTGCTCTGTCCTCGATGTCTCCTACTGGTTTCTGGACTACCTCCAGACTCCAAACTTCTTTCCCTGTTCCGAAAATTGATCGAAATGAAGGCTGGGAATTCTATTTTTGAAGGTTTGGTCATTGAGCAGCAGATTCAGACTTGGATGCAATGTCGTCAATGAAGGTCTTTCTTCCTCCTTTTCCTTTTCCCTTGCCACCTATAGGGTTAGTGTCTTTGGGGTTTTTGGGGTCTTTCATGCATTCTTTTTATCTAAAGAAAAGAAATCACAAGTGCCTTTGAAATCTATAGCTATCTTCCTCGGCAACGACGCCAAAATGTTGGTCACTATAATTGCTTAATTGATTTCAAACAACCAAGTGAAACATAAATTATCAACCCAGGGAAGTCTTTTATTTCAAAGATAAACACGCACTATATATTCTCAATTCCAAAAGCAGCTTAGTGTTGTAGTAAAGAAATTTATACTAATCTCATTTGTTCGAATAAACTGAAGTTCTATATTAAATCACAGGAAAGTAACTTCCCTATTGCAATTCCTTAAAGATCAATCTAAGAATCCTGGATTACATTAAAATAACATTTGCAATGGGAAAGAACATCTATTATGCAATCAGAGAACATGACCCTTACTCTCAAATAGAGACTTCAGCGTTAACACTCTTTTCATGAAAACAATAATGCAGAAAACAATTACTCTATCTAACAGAAAACAAAGCCACCTAGTTCCTTTCTTTCTAAGCAGGAGCCTTGGGCCTGAATTTTGTTTAGAACACTTGTGAGGTTGAGGTTTACAGAGAAAAAAGCAGTCTGATCCCTTCCTTTCTGAGCAGGGATCCCTAACCCAATTTCTGGCTAGGACTAATGAAATCTCCTAGAGGACAGGATGTTTTGGTTCTTTCCTTTTTGAGTAGAAACCCTTAACCCAATCCCTGGTTAACATACTTGCAGAGGTAAAGGAAATATACAGAAGACAAGGTATCGTGATTCCTTCCTGTCTGAGCAGGAACCCTTTAACCAAATCTCTGGCTAGCACACTTGCAGAGATAAAGGAAATCTACAGAAGGCAAGGTGTTGTGATTCCCTCCTGTCTTAGCAGGAATCCTTTAACCAAATCTCTGACTAGCACACTTGCAACAGTAAATGAAATCTACAGAAGTTGAGGTAATTGGATTCCTTCCTATCTGAGCAGGAACCTTCTAACCGAACTTCTGGCTAGCACACTTGCAGCAGTAAATGAATTCTATAGAGGGTATGATGTTCCGATTCCTTTCTGTCTGAGCAGGAACCTTGAACCAAATCTCTGCTAGCCTCATAAAATCATCACACAAGCTTGCTGGTAAAAATAAATACAAATTCCATTCAATAAACTAAGACAGAGTCAGTATTGTTTCAGCAAAGAGAAATTCATTAAAACAGTGTTTCAGCAAACAATAATTAAACAAAGCATGAACATAATTTATACTAACACACTTCTAACTAATGGGTGAATCTTGTGATGAAGGTGGGCCCTCCCTTCTCACAAGATTCCCCTGGACGAGAGGCTAAAGAAGGATACTCAAAGAAGTCTTATATTCATCTGTCAAAATATCACATTACAAATCGAAAGAAAAGAATACGTCCTGCTTCTCTGGAGTACTTCAATACATCAAAACTTGGATATCACGAATGGTGATTTCCTCTCATTTAAAGAGGAAATCCCTTTGATACAATCATTACAATGCATATTTGAATCCTATCCTAAGTCGTATCTTCTTTCTAAATCAGCATAGGATGTCCTAGTCTCACGCAACTGAATGTTGTTACAGGAACTGAACGAGGTATTGCTGTTACAGATGGTGTAACAGCTTCTTCTCATCGTTCCTGATGCTTTTTCAGCATCGCAATTCGCGGGCTATTTCAGCCACGTGAATTGTGCTCTGACGGCGTTGACTGCTGACTTGTGGCAGCTTCCTTGTGTTTCAACATCATCGGTCTTGTCAGCTTCTTCTGTGTTTCAGCATCTGCAACTCTGGACTGTGTAATAGCTCCGTGTTTCAGCATCTTGCGACCTCGGACAGTGTGGTTGCTCCGTGTTTCAGCATCCACGACCTCGGACTGTGTAGAAGCTCCGTGTTTCAGCATCTGCGACCTCGAACTGTGTAGCAGCTCCGTGTTTCAGCAATAGGCCTTGAATGCAAATCTGCAGTTTTGGACACTTATGCATTTCTAATCATTGGTTAAGTACGAGAGTGATTTAAAATATTATGCAAAATAGATTAAACGTAAAGTAATGAGAAGGGACGTTGTATACCTTGGAATTATCATATGAAGTGATATTATGAGTCTAAATACAAGTGATGAAGGGTATAATAATGGCAAAAAGTATGGGCAAAAAGGTGCATTGTGTGGTCCTAACAACGGAGAGCTGACAAAAGCTTGGGAAAACCCAAAGATCTCCAACTTGAGGAGGAGAAAGTGATAATGAAGGATACAGTCTCCGTGATGGTTCGAATAATGTCTCTTAGTGGAAAATACATAGGTGGGGGGATGGGATTCCCTATTAGGTCGTCCCAATCGAAGGGAACCTCGTCAGGACTTGGAGGGAGATCATTCAGGGAAAGAATAAATCTCTCTCGTTCAGAAGGGGGAATATTTGAAATGTTGATGACATGATTGAAAGGTGCATCACTCTCTTTAGGGAGAGTAGGGTTGACCATATATTGCACTGGTGTGGCTTCTTCTTCAATTATAGGTTGAAGAGGATGCATAGTAATAGGGGAAATAGACACCTCACCCTTGACAAAGGGGGTGAGGTCGGGAGAAGATGACATCATTGGGACCACTGAGACGATCAAAGGAGAAGTGGTGTGAAGGGAAACCACATATGCCTCAGAATCAGAAGGGCTCTTGGGTGAGCCCCACGCTTCTGGTATCCCAGTCGTAGCTGGGTACAAACGAGTAAGGTGACTTTCTTCACAAGTCTTGCAAAGGAATTTAGGCTTACGTCTGAGATGTCTAGGCTTCTCGATGTGACTAGCAGGGGAAACAAAGTCATCTCTTGTATGATGAATAGAGGCTAGAGACATGACACAACTATGATTTGGGGTAAAAAGGATAGTGCCCCCAAAATAATTGGCAGAGTTTGGGGGCACGTTGTCGACAGAATTTGTAGAAAAATTCGACCCATCTCCGACATGATTGGAAGATGTTGGTGATGGAGCACCAGTATGATTGATAGTGACTGGGCTAGCGATATATTGCGTCATTTGATTCCACGGTCCAGGGAAAGATTGATTCTGAAACATTGAAGACCAGAAAGGATCCTGGTATACCCCCTGTCCCAGCCCAGAAAAGTGGTGGCCAATGCCAAAATGGTACGAAGAGGTTTGGACGGGCATCATCACTGAAGCCTACAAAGATATTGAGGTATGGTAATAATTATTCAAGTGAGGATATATGTTGCCCCCTTGCGAAGGGGTCTCCTAAAGAGGGTAGCCCGAACCGTAAAATTGATTCTCCCCATATGAAAGACCTAGGGGTACTTGAGGATCTGTCATGGAAAATTTGTTCGAAGGAACTGACATGGCAGATGAAAGATACATGGGTGGGGTGTAATAAGTGGGATAAGAACCCATCTGAGTACTGGCTCCTAAAAGAGCATAGATAGTATTGGATCCATAAAGGGGAAGGTTCCAACCTCCCACGGGGACACGACTCATATCAAACGAAGAATTAGACATCGGAGCCATGGTGCCCCTGGATGCAATGCTAGATTTATATATGTGGGCCAGGGAGAGAATTGCATGGGGGAAGGCATATCAACAGAAAAATGACTAGAGACCCAAGGTGCAAACTGAGCGTTGTATTTATGCATACCATTGCAAAAAGTGGAAGGGTCTATCCCCATGAAACGGGAAGACATCATGGGGTGGGTAGCAGTGAATGAGGGAGCAAAAGAAACTCCATTGTCCATAATGATGAAACCCAAAATAGACTCCTAAGGCCAACTAGTAGTCAAAGAGCATACCCAAAAATTCAGACGGTCAATATGCATGCAAATGAGCTAAAGTGGCTGAGTGGCCTTCCTCACTAAAGAAGGTATGTCTCGTCCAAGAGGGACCTGAGACTCCATGCTAAATTTGGAGGTAATGGAATCAGTTATAGGGGCCCTCGTGGGCTTAACAACAAGTCGGTCAGATCCCCTCGGAGAGGTAATCCTCCATAGAGGTTGTGTGTTGTTCGACCCCTATCTGACCTAGGGTACAAGAAAAATAACCCTTGCAAGTAACCTATGAGATACCTAAGTTAAGAAACTAATAAACCACTATATAACCGATGCACAAGCGAGCAATCATAAGTCCGGATCACCGTATGGGAAGGGTAGAAAAGCCTGAAACCTTGAAAGAACTGCCTCTCACAGAGGTATGGGTACTAGCAAGATCCCCAAATACGAATAAATCCACATAAATATCTTTGACTCTAGGTGAGTATCCAGGGGTTATCCCTTCAACTAACTTCGTGTGACCTCGTGATTAACTCCGATGTGAGCAGCGCCTCCTGATCTTACCAATTATACGATGGAATTCTCAACTCCCTATCTCAAACACATATGTTGACTTAATTACCTTGGAGAAGTTTACTCACAAAATCCTATTCCAAGGTACTAAATCATAGACTAGTTTGTGTACACTAAAAATAAAATCGTTACTAATCAATTTTAGTTTAAAGCATAAATTTTATTGGCCATGATTACTCAAAAGGGTATGGAAGTGAAACTCGTGATGTTATGACTCTGCAATAAAATGAATATGAATATAATGCAAAGTCTATCCTTAACTTTTCAATGAATGATATGCTAATAAAAACAGTGCAATTTTCAATTTCAACTCTGCAATTCAGAAGTAAAATGAAATCTTTTGCTAAATGAACTAAGCTAATGATAAAGGTTCAAAGACAAAAATGCTAACCAATGAAAAATGCTTATTTTTTGTATTTTCAATATATTAAAGAGAAAATGCATGGACTGAAAAGAAACTTGATATATAAATTCTATTGTGTATAAATGAAATAACTCAAGCAGAATACCAAGTAGCCAAGCAAACAACCCAGGGTTCAATGACAACCAAAAATGAAAAACAAAGAGAAATACTATGCCCAAAAATTCAACTTCCAACAGTTTTCCTGTCGACTTAGAGAAGCTCAACATGCACTACAGAGACCTAAGAAGGCTCAACAATCATCAAATCCCACCCAACAATCACTAAACCAAGAAAACAAGCAAAGGAAAGTGGTATACGCGATTGTTCAAGACAACATAGTGTATATATGCATCCTGCAGTGAGACAGAAAGAGTGTATACGCGATTGTCAAGGCAAAAAGAGCATATAGGCTTTAAAACAAGGACAGGCAAGCACAAGAAGGATGAAAACTCAAACCCAGAGTGAACAGAATCCATCAAACAGTGATACGACAAGAAACACAATGGAAAAAGAGCAATCTAAGAAGAAAAAGTACTTCAACCCTTAGAAGGAATATCTCTCCCCAGTGGAGTCGCCAATTCTATTACGAGGGAAAAACTTTCTATGGCCAAGGGTAAACCACAACAGATAAGTATGACTGCAGAAATCAACTCAATTCCAAGATATGCTATATAAACTAATGTGCAAGATAAGAAAGAGGCCTACCTCGATCCAACATTTGATGATGTTCCACCGTTGAACACTTCGTCCCAAAGATTTATACCTGCAATAAGTTCTTAACAAACGAGCATACCAAGTACATAGTGATGATATAAATGGGTTAGCACATTAGATAACATAATCCATTAATAAACATTACAAACATGCCCATGGATAATAATCATATATTTGCAATAGACCAATAGGACGGGAAAAGAGTATTTCTATTAATAATTGATCAATAGAAGTGACAACATTACAGGCTTCTGTGTTGGCATAGTTCAAAACCAAGGAACCAAGTTCCTTCCAACTGGGCCTCCACCACTTCAATCCTCCACCAAAGGCAATCTCATAGGAGAGAGACAATGAGGTTCTCTCAACAATAGGGAAAGAGCTTGGGGGATGAACATTGTGTTCAGACTTGAGGGACAAAGGGATGTAGACTCAATATGAAGTAATTTCTCCAGAGTAACTTTTCTCTCAAAGTTGAATACTTTCTCTCCCTTTTTCCATAGCTCAGAATTGTGATTTTATAGCCTTCAGAATGCAACCGAAGGGCCGATTTGGAACGTTTCCAGTATATGGAAGGTCAAGGATCAGAGATCTCCTGTCGTGACATCGAAACTCGACTTCATTTTGTATTTTCTGGCACAAATCCCGATGTACACGGGTTGTATTGGAGTAGCCAGCGTATACGCATCTTGTATAGAAAACAAGGAGCGTATATGTGGAAAAATGTATATTTTTGGCTCTGGATTCATTAAAAAGGGATGACAAGTCTGCATAGGGAAATGGAAAAAGGCCATTTGTGCAAGATAACAATGGTGAGGCAAATCTTGCGATAACACTAGAAAGGTAGCAACATCCTCACTCTCGCTTTTAGGTTAGAGAGGGACAAATTTTATTTCTCGGGTGGACCCCGATGCCCAAAATTTAACCACAAAAAAAATCAACTCCCTTAGAGAATTTGAAAATGGGTCTTTGAAATGGAAATTGCAAATGGGTTTATCAAAGACAACTGCAGATGTGCATTTCCAGAACATCAAACTAGTAATTATCTTCATGAAGAACAAATTGCATATGGGTTTCTAAAGCACATAAAAACGTTTCCAATTCAATAGCCATATTAAAAGTAATGTTGATATGAAAACTCTACACCTATGTTGTAGGAAATGCCACTTCAAGTGTCGTACCAGGCACGTTTCTGTATGGAAATGTAGAAACATGTGTGGTATGGCCTTGAAATGTGTTTACGGCTATACAAACACGTCCCAAGTATGGGAAACAAATTTCTTACAGTAGGAAATGTGTTTCCAAGCCATACCAACATCCCTACTATGTGTTTCCAACACCAAATATGCCTATTTTGACTTGGTTTGACTCAGGTTTTTATTAGGTTTGACCAAAAATGATGGCAATTAATGGCAATGTTAAATTCTTAATATTGACATTTCCTTTATCTTTCCTTTTTATCCTATTACTTAATCTTTTAACATTACCATTAATTGTTTCACGATGTTTGAGAGTGGTTCCAACCTCATCAGAGTTCATATGGAGAAAGTAGAATTTCATATCCCATTCAAAAAACCATCAAACTTAACAATTTTTAGGATTTCAGGATTGGTAGATTGCAACATTTTCATTGGATTCTATCACATATGAGGGTATGGGATTGAAATTTAATCAAAAGAACCAAGCCCTTTATGTACCCTGATGTTGGTGGTGTTGATTGTTGAATTCATTTTTCATGGCCTTAGTAAAAATGTAGCCATCACTCAAACCAAAATCATTGATTAGGCATGGCAAGCTTTTGCTACCATATTTTAAGGCTTGGATTAGGCAGTTCATCAAATTGGGTGTTGTTGACTGATTTTCCTAGAGGATCATGGTAGAGGCAAAGTCTAGATGAGAGGCAAAGGGTGATACTAATGATGATGATCCCAATATAACCAATGGTAGAACATTGCTTGTCATTTATGTTTTCCATTTAAATGTTCTTTCTCATTTATTCATAATGCTTTCTTTCAAAGTTTCAATATAATGTGTTATTTGAAAATGGGGAAACACGATATATATATATATATATATATATATATATATATATATATTCCCCATTTCCAATTTTTTGTGGGGTCACATTTCCAACGCGATCCCATTTTGGAAACTCGTACCCTCTTCCATGTATCATGCACCTTAGCCCTGCACACTCTTCACATAAAAAAATTATCCTCCATGAAACAGATGAAATCAAAACACTTGAATTTTGTTTTTTGGGTTCTGATTCAACCAACCCAACACCCACACACAATTTTTACAGAATAAATCCATTCAAACTTAATACACTGAAACAACTCACAAGTTCAAATCCAGAAGGGGGTAGGGTATGTATACCTCCATAGACTTTACCAATCAAATCGCTGGGTGGAGGGGGCTCCCTTGTCCCACAAACAAGGGGATCTCATACACCAATTTGGTGTGGCTTGGTTGTGACCTTAAAAATAGATTATTATTATTATTATTATTATTATTATTATATAGTAAGTATAAACATTTTCTAGAGTGAACATTAAAGCATATTAGATTATTACAACTCACAAGTTCAAATCCATAAGGGGGTAGGGTATGTATACCTCCGTAGACTTTACCAGTCAAATCGCTGGGTGGAGGGGGCTCCCTTGTCCCACAAACAAGGGGATCTCATACACCAATTTGGTGTGGTTTGGTTGTGACCTTAAAAATAGATTATTATTATTATATAGTAAGTATAAACATTTTCTAGAGTGAACATTAAAGCATATTAGAGAGGGATACTTAAATACAAAACCTTCTAGCCTAAAAACACTCATAAAATTAATTAAATATGAGCCACAAGCATCAATTCAATAATCTAAAAACAAGGGTTAAATGACATATTAGGTGATAGCTTCATAACAAAGTAAAATTTTGAGCTTCTCGTCATTACAGGCAAAATTGTGACCAAACCCTGGATTCTAAGATGTCAAGGTGAAATTGGAGCTCCACTGTGAAGATTCAAGGACGAGTTTCTGAAGCACATAAAAACATTTCCAATTCAATATTCATACTAAGTATAATGTCAATATGAAAACCCTGCAGTCTCATGAACACACTATCCACCAAAAGCACAACATCTACAGTTTGCTTTTCTGGTTCTGATTCAACCAACAAAACACCCACAAGCAAATTTTACAGAATAGAGCCACTAAAAATTAAGAAACTGAGACAACTCCCAGTTATAAAGTAACTGTAAACATTTCCTAGAGTGAACATGAAAGAATGTTAGAGAAGGATACTTAGAATACAAAACCTTATGGTCTACACAAAATCATAAAATAAACCAAATATGAACCACTGGTCACAAATAATTTAAAAACAGTGGTTCAAGGGCATATTAGGCTGTAACTCCATACCAGGTCAAAATTTTGGGATTCCAGTTATTGCAGGAAAAACTGTGAAATTATTGCAAGCAAAAATGGAAATTAATTCACTGGGAAATTCATATGAAGATGCTACTCTCTTTGAAGTTATTCTCATGCTTTGTTCTAATTCTAACATAATTTCAGAGAAAAGGTTTTGACTCAAGCCTTGGCACTATGTTTGAGACCTGTCGGGAAAGAGTTCCCACTTGTTTACAAGAGTAATGATACATTAGCATGCCTTTTAATACAATAGATCTTCCTGAATTAAAATTTCACATAACATGTTCCCACTTATATGACTGCATAATTTTTTAAATCAGGCAACGAAGGAATATTCGTTTGTATAGAAAAAACTGGCAATGAAGACCATGTTTACCTCTAAGCAATGGTTACTACAAAACCAATTGCCTATAGTATACAACATGGGGATTGTACCGGAAATGAAGATAGTCGATACCACTACAATTTTATGCAATATCAGCCAGCTTAGGTACAATTGTTTATCCTTGATTTTCTTCAGAGTGCCATCAAGGCTCCCATTGGATATGAAATCATATTCTGACAAATGGGCATTAAGTTTTCGGATATAATCTTGCAACACCGCAAAATTTCTATGCCTGAATCCGCCTAAACCTCCAACTCGTGATGGATCCATCTCTTGATGGAAGTACTCAACATTTCATGGGATTCATGGAATCAGTCATTCCATTATCAAGTTTGGCCTGGAAATCCATTCCATTGGGCTTGACTCTGACCAGGTCTGCTTCATCTAGGCAACCCTCCTGCCCTAAAAATGATAGCATCTTGGAGCCGATCCTAGAATCAAATAAAAATGGACCGCTTTATCAAAATCACTTTGTTGATATATATCATAGCAACCCTCATAACACTTGCTACAACCCTGGCACCTGTAAAACCAGTAAGGCTGCCTAAGACAATACCCAGAACCAACCTTCTGGACCTGCCTCTTATATTATATGCATTTGGAATCCTTGGAGGACATGGGAATTGTGCTAATTTGTTTTTCCATGACATGTGGTACCCTGAATTTCACCCAACCTCGCTATTGTGATTTAATAACGAAGTACCCAAGCAGTTACTGCCCCATTTCCTGCCCTGAAAGGAGCCCCACAATCCATGATCCAATAGGTGCCTCTCTACTGAACTCTCTAGCCTCAACAGAGCCTAATTCAAATACCCAAAAAATAAAGTTTAAATAACTCTAAATTCTAAACTGCAAATCCATAAAATCTAAAGAATGGAAACAAAAAAAAGCATGAATTGAAACCCTCTTTTTGTGGAAAAATATGATTTTGGGTTTCCATAGAAAAAGCTTGAACTGACTAAAATAGATTTAAAAAACATAAATCTAAAACAGATAAAAAAGCATAAATCTAAACTTAAAAAAAACAAGAATTGAAACTGAAAAAAGAATTTAACTCTGAATTAAAGAGAAAGTGGGAATTTGCCTCTATCTGGATGGATGGTATGGTTCAATAGACCGAGGTAGAGGCAAGAATCTATATAGTCGTTGAAGGGAGATAGTTTATAAATAGCTATATATAACAAATCTTAACCATGTTTCAACATTTTCCTTTTCCTCCTCCATCTATGGTCTGGATTGGTATACCTGTGTGCTTGAGTGTCTGAGTCTGTGTGTGGTCTGAGTCTGGTCTAAGTCGAGTCTGTGTCAGTCATGTGTGTGAGATAGAGAAGGAGGGTGGATTGGATTGGATTGGAAGCAATTAGATCGAGCAAACATCTTCTTGGAGATCAATAATCTCTCCCAGTAATGGTATGAATCAGATTCTTTTTAATTTCAGTGTTTCTTCTCATCTCTGCTCTCTGCTCTGTTGTGAGAAGTAATTTCATTTCATTACGCTGTTTTTTTTTGCTGCATTAAAAATTCTTCAGCTATACACCAAACCAAAACTGCATGAAGGATGAATGAAGGAAAATGGTTGTTGATGTTGTTGCCAACTTCGTTCAAGAAATGAAATTGCTACTACCAAACTCTAGGCATATATATAGATGGTTGTGACTCTCTCCTTCTCATTAATTTAAACCTAATGTGTCAACCATTTTGATTAGATCATGCCTTTCTCCTTCTCATTAATTTAAACCTGATGCATCAACCGCCATTTTTACTAAATTTAAATTTCCATTACTTGCTTTAATCAAACTGTGTATGCATGGATCTGGTTCTACCTTAATCTTTTTAACCTTGATGCTAATACTAGCACCACTAACTTAATGACTTCTCATAGCCCTATTTATGGGTTTATTCTGTAGTGTATTATGCCCTGTATTAGCTTCACCCATGGTGATGTTTACTTACTGCATGACTTCTCATAGCCCTGTTTATGGGTTTATTCTGCGGTGTATTATGCCTTGTAACCAGTGGTGATGTTTACTGGATGCATGGATTTTCATAGCCATGTTTATGGGTTTATTCTGTGGTGTATTAGATTAACCAATGGTCATGTTTATTGATTTAAACCCTTGCTGGTCTATTTTAACCCTCATATTTATCGTGAGTTTAATCATGCTTATAGAAATAAGCAACCCATTATATCTCTTTTATTGATTTAACCAACCGATTTTTTTATCTCTTCATGAGTTTAACTTGCCCATTTGTTGAATTAACATGCATGCCTATTGGATTAACCTAACCGTTTATGTCTACCTAGTTAGTTTAACCTACCTTCGAGTTGTTGAAATTATTATTATGGTAACTCGCTTCCCCTATTTTAAAATCAAATCTAATGAATAAAACATTTATTAACCATTAACCCTATTAAATATCCGTTATGTATGACGATTAATTTTGTATATTCTTTTTAAAATTTATATAGTTTAGTACACTATATATGAACTAGATTGAACTTGATGCCTTTGTTAATTTAGACTGTGAAACCACTCAAAAAACAACTCAACAACATGGGTTAATTAAATCCATATTCTCATTGGTTCAAACCCATCAATAGAATTTATTAGATCAAATCCATCCATAAAAATGGCTTCATCATTTGAAACCTGCCTCCTATCATCTTTTGGTTATCCTTCGTTTTGACATGTTTATTGAATTTTGTTCCTTACCAAAATAAATTTATTTATATATTGAATTTTTAAATCAATTTTTAACCATGATACTTTGTTAATTTAGACTCTCGAAACCTCCAAAAAATATGTCAATTAAACCCATCATATCCATCAATGAAACCAGCCTACCAATCTTCTATCATCCCTTCTGACATGTTCATTGTATTTTGTTTCTTACCAGACTAAACTTATTTATATATTAAATTTTTAAATTGAATTTCTTTCTTACCGTTCATTGTATTTTGTTTCACACTAAACTTATTTATATATTAAATTTTTAAATTAAATTTGTTTCTTAACGTACTAAACTAATTTACATATTGAATTTTAGTTTTAGCCTCAATTTTATTCTTAATAAAACATTTCTTAAGAATTTTTAGCATCATCCCATTAAAATCAAAATTTAAATATTCAACAACATATTATATTGGGTCTCATACACCAATTTGGTGTGCTGGACCTTAAAAATAGATTATTATTATTATTATATAGATTTCTAAAAACATATTATATATTTATTAATTTTACATAATAGGTAGACAACTTGTTTTTGTTTTTTATTTTACTTTTATAAAAAAATATTATAATAATTAAAATATTTTTGTAATGTTTATTTAAAAACAATAATAATTATATAAAAATAAATTATAATATATAGTAATAATTTATAATAAATGTTTTACATAGGTTTTTATAAAAGGTTAAATAGAAAGAAGATTCATTTTCATTATTTAAACATGTAATAGAAAAGATAATTATATTTATTATTATTATTTATGAAAAGAGAAGAAAAACTTTTTCATTATATTTTATTAAAAATATATTGTTTTTCTTATGTGTTTTATGTTGTATCCAGGTTTTCTTACATGAATGGTTTCATGTTTCTTACAAGAATGGATCCTAATCGTGGTTTTGCTCAAAATAAACATGGGATGTACTTATATGTTTAATCGCTCTCTTTAGTTTTATTATGAGAGAGTTAAGCACATACTATTATTAATAAACTTATTTTTTATGGGAGGGGTTAAAACCTCTTCCAAGTACTATGAAGAGGGTGGGGCCCCATTCTTCTTAGAGTAGTGTAGTATTTCTTGTTTGTGTGATTATTTTTATCTTTTCTTAAGCTCACACTCATCACAATACACTTTCTAGACACATTAATTTTGTAGCATTCACATTTAAAGTATGTAATTTTACACTTCAGTTTTCATTTCATTCATATAATAACATTTTTCACAACTACATTTAAACTAATGAAATTCTGCATTTCAATTTCCTGCCCTAAAAGGAGCCCCACAATCCGTGATCCAACAGATGCACCACACCACATCCATATATAAATACACAACAATGTTCTGTGACATAAAGCACTAATCCTGATCATTTTCTATTCTATCATATCCACATCTCCAAAGGTACAAAAAATAGTTTTTTGCTTCTTAACATGAGTAACGTCAATGGCACCCTCCCTCCCTCAAATATTTGTTTCGCCATGGGAATCAAACCCTCGGTAGCTTCTTCTCTAAATGGATGTGATATATCCAAACATGGGGTTGATTGCTAGCTAGGCTTTACTGCATGGAAATCAACCCTCACTGCTTTGTGTCCTCCACTAATGCTGCAAACCACCAATCGATTCTATGTTTTTTGGGGGGGCTTTCTTCCCTCTTTTGGGGTTTTTTTTTAACAGAATTTTGGTGTTTTATATTCTTCTTATTGGTAGTCTAAACATTCTACGAAATGAAGGTTTTTCAGCAAGAAATTATTAGATCCACATATTTGAGTGATTATTTCTGTATAATCTGAGTAACCGGGGATTTTTTAGCATGTTGAATCCATTTATGCATTCAGAACTGTATTTTAAACAAAAAATACAATGATTTCGTGCAAATTTGTGTCGCCAGATTCCGGCAAAAAAAAAAACATTTTGTAGAATAGTTAGCCAATGCCTTATTTTTTAGCTTTCTTCTCCCTACAAATAAATAAGCCATCAACATTCAATAGTGAGAAAGAATGCATACCAACCTAGATGACTCTTCCTATACTTATACTTCTACAAACAATGTTACTCCATCTCATACCCCATTGTTTCCATTCCACTTTCCTCCAACCCCCATACATGTCCTTCCCCGCTCCCCTGAAATGCATCGTGATTATACCAACAACCACACCATAAATGAACATCACAGATTCCATGCAAATCTAGATGAACTCCAATGCATACAACCCTACTCTATATGCAAGGAAACATATCTAGGAATCCAAACTCAAAACTCATACATCCTCCATACTTTCCATATATGCATTTTAGAGGAAAATGAATAGTTATTCCATATGGAACAAAATGGATCTTAGTGACTAGACTTTTGTCCTTGGATTCCTTACCAAGATTGAGGAAATGTTCATATCACACATAAACCCAATTCTTTAGGTTACCCACACCTATGGTGGTCAATACAAATATAGCAGCCATACAATAATCTTGCCTCGAGACATAACTACAATCATTGAGTACCTACCTCACCATGTCTGTGACTTGGGATATTTTGGTTGTCACACACCATCATTTTGAACAAAAAACTTTTGATTACATTGTTATCTGATCATGTGTTATGATGGTCCTAAAGTACAAATTAGCAAATGATCCTTACAATGAGGATGTTTGGCCTAACCAAAATGCAAATAGGGAATTACTTATAACCCTTCTCAGTCTCTCCCAGTTTCTTCATCACATGGAGACTTCTATTCCAGAGTCTGAATACAACAACAAACAACCAGATGCCCTCCATAGGAGTTTTATAGACCAGGGTGTCCAACAACCATCTTCTTTTGTAGCCACTCTCCCTAATGCAAATACATAAGCATAAGAAATTAGAAGAAATCATAAGGTCCTTGCAATCATTGGAATCTAGATCAACAAATGCCACTAATTGGCCATATATTGGTTTTTCGCAAGTTAATGAATACAACACAAAGGGGATCTTGATACAACCTTCCCCACATGAGTTTTCATGTTCAAGCAACTAAGACTTAAATCAATTGAAATGCAAGTTATGCATTGCACATGCTTTGTTACCATGACAATAGGTTCGATAGGAATCCAAGATTCCATTATTTCCTATATAAATTGATAATGTTCCATTGTAGCCAGGCAAAAACTTTTGTCTTTATAAAGAGAAACATCGAGGACAACTATCCAACAAAAATTACTAATCTTAACATTTTCCTTGAACAAACCCTTAATGAAAATCTTGTAGAAGGACTTGTTTTCTTTGGTTCTTCTCTTTTTAGAACAAGATCTTTCTAGAAGAAGTCAAGGAATGAGCTTACTCACATAATTGCACAACTAGGTTACCCAACCATGTTCTTTACACAAAATGGCATGATCTACATGTAGTCATGTTTTGCAACTTTCCCATTGATGCAAGTAGGAAACAACAATGGATAACTCAAAATATTATCTCCAATTATCATCTAGCATCTTTATACATGCACCATAGGTTCACAATATTTCATGAAGAGGTCTTGGAGCAACACCTCCATTCAAAAGACTATTGGTACAAGGTTTTTTTCTAGCACTTCTATCGACAACATTATATATTAATATTACTCTATTTGACCATATTCTAACAATCCTTCCATTCAATAGATATGATTGGCAACATAGAGGTTCTACCCATATTCATGGTTTCATTTGGTTGGAAAATTCTCCTAATATGAACACACTCAATTGGAAAAATATTAATGAGTTTACTCTTGCAAAGGATTACTTTGATACCTTTATTATAACATGGAAACCTCAAACCTCCCCTTAATGAGACCCCATGTTACACAACTCAATTAATGATGATTCATGCTTGTTGAACATTTCTTCAATGTTACATATTGATTCATCTCATGACTATGCAAAGCTACTCAACCAAGATCAATGACACACAAAATGCACTGAAATTTCTTGCTTGTGGAAGAAAGGCTCCAACATTCATTTCTATAGCACACCATGGGATTTTCACTCTACCTCTGCACTATACATTGATGAGAATGGGTGTAAAACATACATGCATGTTGATAATGATGATAGGCTAAACACCCACGAACATGCCATCCAATCAATCTAGCATGGACATGTTGAATTCCAGCCAATTCTCTCCCTCCATGTAGTGCAAAAATACATTGCAAAGTATGCATTGAAAGCATAGTCAAAGTCTGAAATCTATCACCATATGATAAGTAGAATTGTAAATATTGCACCTACAATATATCTTGTCATTGTCATTATTAAAAATTCCCTATTGAAACTATTTTTGAACGTGACATAGGCGCACAAGAAACATGCCATATGTTGCAAAAGCTACCCTCGACAATTATTAGCCAACCTATTTTTCCTTTGAATGTTTACCACAAAATCTTTAGGTTCCTTTAACCTCACTTAAATGATTCACTTTCATCCACTAACTGCAATGATGCATACATCATGGCACCATATCACCTACAATCCACCCCTCTCATTGAGGAAACACTCTCTTGGTCATAAAATTCTTGTCAGAGAAAAAATATAAAAAAAATAGCGGAAACAAAGGGAATTCAAGGCTATCTTCCATGTCTTTCCATGTTACTCTTCAATCCTCGCCTTTCCTACTCCGATTTCTATAGGTTTGATCTCATGTCACACAAACATTTCTGCAACGTGTCCTCCAACATTGGCTAATTTGATTATAATATAGTTGCAAATTGGGATCAAATTAAATACTCTTACATTGCTTTGCATGTTGAGCATACATCATAGGAACTACAAACCCTTGAATGTATCACAATCTAGTCTTCTCAACTCATGGAATATATCTGTTCATCCTGGAAGACGTCTCTTTTTCGCATCTGATCCTCTATGAGATCAAGCTCACTCTGAGTCTCCATGCTCCCTCTCAGTCTATATAATCTTCAGAGCCATCTGCTCCCTCTCATATGGCACATCAATGATATATGGATTTTCATCCTCCAAAGTTTCACGGGACCATGCTAATCTCTTCCTGGTTACTGCATTGATTATGGGTAGGCCCTTATGGCTCTACTAACTCTTCCTGATAATTTGAAGAGTGATCAATTGTACTATAGGGATTTGTTCCATTATCTTTGGAGCCTTATGTTGCTCATGTTTTGTCTTCATATGAGATGTTGTGTATCTAGCAAAAATAACTTCTTCTTCTTCTTCTTATTCTTCTTCTTCTTCTTCAGTATATGTATGTATGTGGTCATGTATACAACTTGGATAGTCTGCTCCATGTCTCATCTAATATGTTTCCTCCTCCAGCCATCACTATAGCTCCCTCGAGGTTATCACATGTGACCTGCCCCGAACAATAGCAACATGGGAGAAACAATAGACAAGAATAATACTCTTTATAATAATAATAAAAACAATAGTGAGAATGATATTCACAGTAGCTCCTTCAGAGATATCATGTGTGACCTGCCTGAAACAAGGGTAAAACGTAAGAAATACAATAATAAGGAATGAGAGAAACACTCTTCTAGTGTTGTGATCAATCATTCCTCCATGGTAACCTGGAAACAAAAAAAGAAGTTTCTCCTAGAGGAGATGTTAGTTATATCTAGTAAATGATTACAGTAAGCATTTATCTCAATAGTGCTCACATGCTATCAAGTATTCAATAATAAAAATTTTCAAAGATTGTTATCACAACTATAATGTCTACCATTTATAAAACTTGATACGTGTAAATTTGAATCTTATCAATTTAATCAATCAAACTTGGAACCTTGAGTCTTGTCCTCAAGAATGAGTGTGTTGGTTTTCTTCTGAGCCTCCTTCACTCAAGATGACAAGTATTTTATTCAACATGTCCTCTTTACTAAGATAATATGTTTTCTTGACAGAAAATTGGGTTAGAGAATAAACTCTATAATCTCAACTTTAATCAATCTAATACCTTGACTTTAATTTTGACCAATGATTAGTATGATAGTCATAACTTCAACAAATCAAAATACAACCTATATGTTCATAAGATCACAATAATTCCATAAAAAATAGAGGCATATCAAATTACTCAAACCTGGGGTGCATTGTTCCTTTGAATGTGTTGGATATGAGATCCTTCTAGATCTACGATTATTATTTAGACAAAAGATCCTTTCTCTTGCAAATAGCCTTTAGAATAATGATACAATTTGAACATATGTAACTAAATACCTATGACAATATTAGCAAGTAGGGGCACCATCCGACATCAACCGCAAGCAATAACAAACCTTTAAAACTTCAAAGGTGTTTCAAATTGTAACTTAAAGTTAGCTTGATATTTTCTAGGGTAAGGCGCACTAGGACAATAAAAATCGGTCCCAACACTTCACTACAACTGGTACTGCATCTTGTGTTGGCATTGCAAATGGTTTTGCAACTAGAATGAAGGAACTAGCACGAAGGAACTAGAACTGCAACTACAACTTAGGGTTTTATGAGGAAACCCTAATTTTTCAAACTTCAAATTTCAGAATTCTGATCCAGGGACTAGATGTTCCCTCCTAGGGCGAGCTCCTAGATGTGGTTACTTCCCCCAATGTCCTCCTTAAACATGGAAAATGTCACACTTAGGGTTTATGCAGAAATCTTAATTCTACAGTAGCTGCAATACTGAAAACTAGATTTTGGAGAGGGTGTGTTGAGGCTAGTCACTTCTTATAAATTGTGAGTTGGTCTCTTTCATGCCTGCTCTGGTACCATGTTGAATTTTTATTTATACAGCTAGCATTTACGATTATTATTTATTATTATAATCATTTATCACATTAGTTGCATAAATAATATCATTGAAAGAGTGGCAATCACATAAATAATAGAGACACATAGATTATCTTGGGAAACCCTCATGGGGAAGAAAACCTAGCAAAAATTCATCAATATAGATAAACCAGAAACAAAGCAGAAGATCCTCCTCTACTCCTTCACTAGGAAAGAGTAGCGCACTACTCAACTAGGAGATACCAAGACATAGACCAAAGCCCTCCTTGACATCACCCCCAGTTGTAGTAGGTTCTCCTCCAAGACTTGCGCATTGCAAAGCTAGTTGGTGAGTGTACAAATGAGGCACTAGCCTCCCTTATAAATAGTGGTCTAGACAACCTAAAATTAGGCCTGCTCTGACCTGTCACTTTACCCTCTTAATTTACATTTAATTGTCAAGGCACAAAAGGGCCGACTTTTAGAAAGGCACAATAGGGCCTAATTAATAAATATAATATAGCAATATTATTTAACACTCTCTCTCAGGTATAATATTCTTATAAGTTACAATATTTCAACGTTTAACACAATTTCCATGCTTGAAACTTTAACACAGTTTCCATCCTTGAAACTTTAACACAGTTTCCACCCTTGAAACTATCTTTCGGCAACAAGGGGTAGCCCTAACATGGGTCACCTTCATGAAAATGATTCAAAACATTAGAAATGTAGATCCTCTTTTATAGGATTGGAACCTTCTCATGTATAGAACCATCTCTTTCCTTTCTCAAGAAGAACAAAGAACATTCCAAACTTTTATGCATTTATCTCCAACCAACAATTTAGTCACATTTCACAATAAATAGATGTTGAAATTTTAAAATAGGCCAATGGCACATTGCAATGCAAAGCGCACCACGAGCCAAGGTTCAACATCGTCTCAAGAAGAACAATTTGAGCTCCCATTCTTGCATTGCACTTGCCAAAAAGTGATGTTAACATTAAACTTATAGATTTCAACTAGCCTTGTAAATGGATCTCTTGGTTAGGTTATTACCATTTTCTATAACCCAATATATAAGCCGCCATAACTTCCAAGCTTTATGGTTTTGGACTTCAACAAATACATTGGGGATTCGTGTGATCCATAAAACCCTACTTGTGCAACAATTGTACCTGTCAAAAGGGAGGGGGGGGGCATACACAACTTCCCCTTAAAATGACATGGGCATTAATCATACATAAATCAAAAGGGATGACACTACCAATGGCTACATTAGACATTGGTAATGTTGAATGTCAAGGGTTGAACTTCACTACAATATCAAAAAGTGTCATCCTTAAAGGACCTACACATATCCCTGACATTCACTTGTGAAAGAGACAAAAGAATGAATGGAAATTCACATGTTAATATAAGTAAGCAAGACGGAGCCATGCTCCAATGTAGACCTGTCCCACCACATCTCTTATGAAACTTCCATATTTATTGTAATCTGTACCTTCAATACCAATTGCTTTTTAGTTGTAGTTAATTATACATTGCTTGATGACCTTATGCCAAGGCTTTCAATGTGGCTTTCACTTGTTTTTTTGGTAGTAAGACATACTCCCCCATATTGTACACATCTAAAGCAACTATTTTGTATCTCTGCTGCCAAAATGAAAGTCTTACACCTACCTTATGAAAGTGAGTAGTATTGAACATTGATCTGTTGCCATGCCATGAACACATTTTGTTTACTCCCTCTTCAATTTGTTGATTACACTAATTTTCTCATCTTTGGGGAAATTATTCACCTATTTTTCCTATATTTATTTTTCTCAAAAAAACTATTTGTTTTTATAATGGTATTGATATATTTATGTTATCTCTCCTAATTTTGAATTTATATTCATATTTGTTTTTCACAAAAATTCTTTATGGTTATTTAACTACTCTTTTTCCCTCCATAATAAACTTTGTAATGCACTAAGGAGTATCTACCTATGTAATATGTTTTTATATTGCAGTTCAGATTCAACAAGCTTTTTGTGATGCCTTCATATTTTTTGTGATAGATTTTGAGTACTTTGGTGATTCCTTCCTTTTCTTTTGGGACGCCTTCATATTTTAGGGTAATACTTTCTAGGGACTTTGGTGTTTATTTTTTCAGTTGTTTCCATATTCTTGCACTATCTAATACACCTTCTATCCTTGATTTTAATTCACTCTCTTCCTTTCATGTGTTCACAAAGCTCCAATATGAGGTGCACTCTCTTTCAAAAGATGGCATACATTCTCCACTTACAGCTACATGCTACAAGAGTCCTTCAATGAAGTACAAGGTCCTTTTGTGTTATATAAGTGATTGAAAACTAACGCAACCTTGTTCTCAATTTTTTATACGAGTTATTGATTTTTTTATATGAGTTGTAGGCATGTGTGGGCCTAATGGTTAAGAACATGTGTTTCCTCCTAAGAGATCACAAGTTCAAATCCAGAGGGGGGTAGGGTATTTATACCTCCTTAGACTTTAGAAGTCAAATCGTTGTGCAAATGGGGTCCCTTGTCCCACAAACAACTGGGGTCTCATACACCAATTTGGTGTATGGCTTGGCCGTGACCTTAAAATATATATAGAGAGAGACCAAAAATTGGAAAAATTATATTGTAAAGGGATACAACAAATTTGAATATCAAAGAGTACATAGAGAAAGTTGTCATCATCCGATCAGTAAGATAGGTAGACAAAGTATGCGAAGATCATAATTTTAAGTTCTTCCTTGGCTATAACCTAACAAAATTTCTTGCTAGTATATATCCTAGAAAAGACACCTAATATAAGTATTGATTTACAAAACATAGAAACCAATGGAGAACATGTTTATTGATGGCCTTGTCTTGTCTGATGTTGGAATCATGAGAATCCTAGTTGCTTGATGATCCTATGTCGCTACAAGGTTTGATGATCTATTGCATGTCTTGAATGAGTTTGATGTCGGTTATTAATCATTTTTCAGAATGACTTATTCAAATTCTTCATACTCTTGCTTGCATGTTATACCTAACATCATCTATTTATACTCTCATATTTTGATCAACTCTTAACTTGAATCACAAGGTCACTAATCCTTTCTATCTGTTGGAGATTAGGTGCATGTAATTATTGTGACATTTATCTACAACAATCCAAATCATAGATGATTGCCTTTGAGAAACCTCTCCTCTTCATTTTCTTCATTTTGAAAACAAATTTAGTATTTATTCATAAGTTTACTTGAAGGCAAGGAATATAATGTTTATGGCATATTGGAAAGTCTCATTTTAATCGCATGGATGATCTCACTCTTTTGTTTCGCAAGAGCATGTTCGCAGGGCCACTTCATGTACATGATTTCTCTAGCCTTGAGATGCATGTGGGGGAATTTCTTGATCCTTATCTAGAACCTTGATATTGATCCTTACCAGGTTTCCCCTTTGCGGGAAGCAAGTTACCTTGGATTACTTTTTCCATGAGGTCTTAAGTTTCCAAGGCTATTGGATCTATCTTTCCTATAGACTTGTCCCCTAGCCTCTTCAGATTGATCTCTATAGGGTTCCTCTTGTGTTCTTCCCTCTCTCTAGAAACCTAGGCCCAAGGCCTATTGAAACCTCCCCTTATTTTATTTAATTCTTTTCTCTAAAAATATCTCATATTTGGATTATGCTCATCGAGATATTTCCAACGACTATAACCATACTTAAATCTGAGCTATAGGTAAAAATTTATGGCATCCCAAAGTTTCCAAGCCTTCATTCAAAGTTTCACCCCATCGCCACATGGCTTCCTGCATCTTGTACCAATCCGATGTGGCACTGACATGATGTTAATGTGGCACCCACCACCTATCCTCATTGTCATTAGGATTTATCCTAGATCTTCTATCCCATTCCCCAACCACTTCTCCCAACGACAATGCCCTCAAGCCTTTTCATCGTCAAAGTTGTATCACTCAAGCACTTCGACCAATCTGCTCCATCCTTCAATGATGATTCCCTCTTCCAAAAATCCAACAGCTCTTGGACGTCGAAGATCAATGGCTTTTATCTCATCAGTGCCTCAAAGTAAGTTAGCAATCAACACTTTCCTCTCTAGCTGGCACCTCGGACACATGGCACTGCCATGACCTATCACATGTAATGACAAGTGTTACCCCAGACTCAACCCCAACCTATATAAAAAATGCAAATCACCCTGACATGGGGAACTTCACCCACATGACACATGGACCCATCCTCAGCTTGACGCATGGACTAACATGGCTATACACATCATCACAGGACATGAGGGATTATTCAACCAGGTGTTGACATTTATCCTTATTGTCGTCAAGATTTATTTTTTACAGATATTGATGTATTACGACTCCATTCCTTGACGATGACACCCTTATATGTTATCATTGTCATAGCTCCATTCCATCCTGTCTTCAATCACTCTGACGACTCCATCCACTGACGAACAACTAATATTTCTCAGCCTACATATTTAAAAACTAAGATTCAAAGCGATGACCTTAAGGCTTTAATGTTCAAATGGGCCCACTCTAGTCCCACGTAATCACAAGCTAACATGTTTCACCCTTCGGGACACCCTAACTACCACATTAACATCCGAGTAATTTTTATCACCACAATGGCCTCCTCATCACCATGACATCACTCTCCTCCCCCTACAACCATCCTACAATGAACGATTCAGATCTATTTGCTCACTTAATCGAAAATTGTCAATGGCTCTGGGTATTCTTTGTCATCAGACCCCATTTCTCCCCAACAATTGGATGATCCGATGATCTCCCCCCTAACCAATGGTCAAGATATTTCATTCATCCAAATCAATGGCTCTTGTTAGTTTAGAGCCTCCCTATCAAAAGTCCATTGCACCCAGCTCTCAGCCACCCCGATGACCATCGGAACCTGATGATCATCATTGGAAAGGAGTGTTGCGAAAAAATTATGTTGTGGAATGGCTCAACTTGATGACCATCGAAGCTCGACGATCATTGTCAAGAAGGAAGTTGTTATGGAATAAAATTCCATTGAATGATTAAGGATCAACGATCTAGGATCACTCACAAGCAGATCAAAGGTTGTTGAGCACCAGTTTTAAAATGACCATATCCAAAGATACAGGTGTTGGAATTGGACCCATGATAACTCGTTGGAAAGTTATCAGACAGAGGAATGCAATGGAAAATATCTCCAGGATAGAAAAGTGATAGAAGATGTTAGAAAATGCAAATAACAGCAGGCCAAGAATTTGGGGGTAAAATGATTGTGCAATATTCAAACATCCATATATGGGGCTACAGGAAAGAAAATAAATCCTAAGATAGCTCACTAGAAATATGGAGGAGAGAAGAAAAATATGGCATGGTAAATATTAGTAGATTGAGAGAGAAAATCCCTCGAAAATACATAACACAGAGCATGCTCGAATTTACTCAAAAAATGGGTTATGCATGTTCAAGTAGTTATATATCAAGCTATAGGAGTCAAAATGGAACAACACGAGAACAATTGAAAGCTGAGACAGAAAAGAAAAATACAGAATGATCTTGTTCAACAAGCTAACTCCATAAATGATTGGAACAACTCGAGGAACATAAGCCAACACCTACGAGCCAAGTTGATAATATTTTTTAATGAATATCTTTTGTAAACTGCCATAGGGCGAAAATAATCACTCATGATTCTTTTCAACTTGTCTCTGTAATGCTCGCATATTCATTTTTGAAAATGCAATAAAAATGTGAGATAAGAAATGGAAGGAAAATGAAATGAACAGTCACTAGAACTGAAGAGTCTCCCTCTTGTCTTATAAAAGAGAACTCACCAGATGTAAGAATGCACTTTTTCCCTTTGTAAACGCAATATGGTACTATTACTTAGGAGTGAATAAAGAACAAAAGGCATTTTGAAGTCATAACTATTTGCAAATGTTTGTGGGACTATTCTACACTTGTACATGTAGTTTAAGTTTTCTAAGTACTAATCATGCAAACTATTTATGTTCTTAGTATTTAAAATTCTTTTGTTGTTGTTATTTCTAATGAGTGCAGGGATGATGTTACAAGTATCATCTTCAACTATTTGAGATGATATCTACAATATTATTGATATAACATACTTTTGGCTGCCATTAATTATTTTTGTTGTCCAAGTATCATTTTAAGTTGTGTTCATCTATTAGCTTTGCTACTGTGGGATAGGTTAGATTAGTTTTCTTTCAATTTAGATTAGACTTAGGATTAATTAGAAATCTTTGGGGGATAGTTCATTGTCTTTCCCGTTTTTCTTCTTTTAATTTTGAGTGACAATGAGGCCCACATACTCATCAGAAACACTACACCAAACGAGAGTAGGTCGAACTGGGACATGCCATCAGACGTTCTCCCTTACTTGCATGACAAGCCATTTGGACCCATCAACAAAAATGACGCTATAAGGAGGGCCAGATGACAAGTTGAGCTTATGGAGTCATTCTAATTAAATTTTTTTAATTTACTAATGGCCCCATCCCATATCCCTTTATGGAGATGTTTTTTTGGTATTGCACCTCCCAAACCTCCTGGAAAGATTTTAAATTTCTTGTCACAATTCAAATTTGATGGTGAAGGTGAGACAACTTCATTTGAACATGCTTTTAAATTTTAGAAATTTTGTGGTTCTCACAATATTACTAATGAAAATGTCATTTGCAAGCTATTCACTCTCACTTTTGTAGGCCGAGTCAAGAGCTAGTGTGAGACTTGGTAGGTTGCCTCTATTCACAAATAAGAACAATTTATGCGTGAATTTTTGCATGCTTTTGAGAATTATGATTATGATAACTTATGTGCAGAGATACCCGAGCTCGAGAAGAACGAAGATGAATCTCTTAAATATTTTGTTATCAGATTTACTCATCTTTGTTATAGATTTACCTTGGATGATAGGCCCTATAACCATGATTTCATTTCATGTTTAGTTTCTCTTATCAATGAAACACATGAATCACTAGATGAAGAATCTAAATCTTGTTTTAAGTTTTCTTCATGTGTTGATTTGGATTTCAATAAAAATGTTGAAAATGCAAATGGTTTAGATGGACTTCATATGTTTGGTTTTTTCTTTACTGTGGGTTATATAGATCAGATAGAAAATAATTTTTCGAAGGAATCCTATGTATCCTCTCATCACTCCATCCCCCCTTCCCTTCCTTGTGATGACAAAGAGACCCTCTTGTGTAGTAAGTTCGAGTTCAATGTTTTTTGTAGTTTCCCAAGAGGAGGCTTTTCATGTTGATAATGGGAAACTTCAAGTCACACCAATGGTTATGTTAGGCTCTCATTATCCTATCTCATATTTTACATCACAAGGAATGAAAGAGGAAGCTAATAATCAAGACATTAAGGGTGATCATTTTGTTAATAAAGAAAATATGGACACTCGTGAAACAAATTCTTCCTCACCCATGGATAAAGTGGAATTAATTTAAGTTGATTTGAATTCTCATGTTGTTACAAATTCTCCTAGTATAATTGACATAGAGCAATAATTTTTTCCTACTGCTAATGGATCATTTATTGAGACTTCTTGTTCTGAGAATTACTTTCATTTTCTCCCCTCTTCTAACCATGAGTACGTTTTGGAAGACATTTCAGATTCTCATATTGTGTAGGAGAAAAACAAACACACTGATATTTCCACTTTAGCAAAAGAAATAAACATACATGACATAACTCTCTTATCACATCAGTCCACCTTTTGCTTGGATGAGGAAAACCACGTTGAAGGAGAACGTGTTGATTGTGAAACTACTCCTAGTGCAGAGCCTACCAATTCACAATCGGTCACTAATCTGCTTAAGGAAGAAGAAATACCATTTAGGGAGTCACTTTTTGAAAATGTTTCTTGTTCTAGAGAATATTTTCATTCTCTTAATTATTCCACTTATTATTATCTATATCTTGATCACTTTAATGGTTTAACTTTACAGGAAACCACCCACCATCCGATTCAAATAAAATCAATGGGGCCAACCCCTTTTGAAGTACTTGATGAGGGAAATGCACATATGGAAGATAGAGAGGATAAGGCATCTTCCCATGAACTTAGAACAACTATGCCTTATCAGCCTTTTTCATGGGATGAAGGAAGTGTTGTAGCAGATGTGTATCATAGGATGTCTTCTTCTTTTTCATCTTCATTTTTTATCAATAGAGAATCTTCTTGTTCAAGTAGCCCTTTGCTTGATATTGTTGATACTAGTAGATCTCACCATTGTTTTGAAATGATCTCTCATGTCATGGTGGACGCTAGCACATGTATATCATTTGATCCCACTAGTTTATCTCAAGTTGATGGTTGCTTGAAGTGTGAGCCCCAAGAGGCTTGTCAAGACAATGAGTAACTTCAATCTACATTGATGGTTATGTTAGGCCCTCATTCTCTTGGTTTGTCTTTTGGAGTTAACAAGTTTATTAACATGAATATTCTCTCACCAAGAACACCTTACACATATTCCATGTATGGTCCTCATTTGGTATGCTACTTTCCATTAAACTCCCTTTATCAATTATATGGTAGTAATGGTAGATTTTAGGATAGAATTGAATCATGGTTGGATGAATCTTATCCAACTAATGTTCCCATGAATTGTCATTGTCACATGTTTAATATAGTGATTATATTTTATCAAGTTTTAATTCTTCCTACTTTTAGTCTATCTTTATTCTAAGGTCTGTTATTGATCTTTGGTCATGAACATATGTTTGCAGGCTTGGGATTCCAAGGATGGCTACATTGGCATTATGACTTTACATAGTTCATTTTTCTACCATAGTATAGGATTAGGGTAGAATAGGCTAGTGTCTTTCCTTTGCATAGTTTAGCTTTGCTTTCTAGTTTTTAATTAGTTTTCTATATTCATTCTCTTTTCATTTCCGTTGGTTGATCAGTAAATGAATTCTTAGCAGAGGTGGGAAGAAATAGAAGTCTTGCACACTAATTTTCCCTTGACTGGATTTTTCAGTTTAATTTTGATGTGGGGAAAAATTTATGTTATCTCATCCTAAAAAAAATTATATGTGTTGGGTAATTTTCAGATCACTGATTTTATGCATATCATTTTCAAGCATTGGGTTATCTTGCAAATGGGATATTTTATAAAGGATACTATTCATTCCCTCTTGTAATGAAAACGAGCACTCAGATTTGTCCCATATTCATATTAACATGATCCTAATATGGAAAAGTTTGCTTGATTGAGATTCTTATAAGTTTTGGGCTTGTTGTCCCACACATAGTAAATGGAAATTTTGAGTGACTAATTCTACCCACTTGAGATTGAAGCCACTTGAGATTGAAGCCACTGCAATTCCTTTCATTTGTTTGGATGATTATTTTGGATTTGGAGTTGTTCAAATAATTTCTTGCACATTGAATATTCTCTTTGGTTACTTTCAACCAACATAATTTTTTGTATAATTTTTTTTTTTGCATAAGTGAGCTTAGTTGCTTTTCTATTTCTTTTGAGTTACTTTATGTCATCACCTTTAGTTTTAATTTTTGGGCATTGGATGCACATGTATTATGCTCTTTTCAGTTAGTTTTTCAAGGAGGAGTTTCATCTTTTATCTTGCAACTTTCTTCACCCAAGTTTCCTCTTATACATAGCAGGAAGAGATATTTTTTTCACATTACTCGAAAACATGTTTTGACATTCTCGACAGCATGGTTATTTAAATAATTTGTTGATATTCTTTTTATAAAATTACTCGGGAACTAATATTTTTATTCCCCAACTCACTGATCGATTAAAGATTCAATCCCAACATTGTCAATCATGAGAATTTCAGACCTGATATTTTCTTGTAAAGTATCTTCCATCATTTGGATTTTCTAATCTTGAGTCACTCAGTCTAGTCACATTCTTAGATGATCTGATTTTTATCGTGGCCTAATAATGTCACACTTACATCAACATGTTGAAATCATCCAAATTCTTAGGAGTTGTAAATACCTTTGTGGAATATATCAATGCAACTTCTAAGATTCTAATTTAGAGTTTTCAACATATATTTTTTTATCTTAGCCATGGTAATAAGTTTCAAGATGTGAATTTATTGAGTTTTGGTACTCGTCATCTATTGGGCCCCACATCGTTCATCATTCCTTGAACCCAAAACATTAGTTAATTCATAGATTAAAAAGATAAGCATTGTTTGGGTTAGTTTGAAATATCTTCTATTTGATCCCTTGTACTCATGAGTTTGTTGATTTTGTTTTCCAAATTATATGTCTCATTATTTTTAACGGAAAACCTATATAGCATAGAAACAAATTACACACTCTTATTTTTCAGTATCATTTTCTCTACATTCTATGCGACATGTAACCTCAAGGAAGTGAAATGCATATTTTTTATAATTGGAACATTCTTGGGAACTTGAGGATATCAGTTTCATGGACTTGCCCATCATACTAATCTTATCACCTATTAAAAATCCAATCTAAATCACTTCATTCCATTTCGATTTCTAATTATCTCTTTCATTTGAGTTGGGGAAGTCAATCCATCTAGGTTGTGACCTAAGATCATTTGCACATTTCTAGAGTGTCATAATCACTCCCTTTTCATGATGATTTCCTCTTTCCTCTCACAAGGATAAATATGATCATACAATGTTTCACATCATTGATGTCATAATCAAAGGAAACACATACCTTGGGATGTCATGTTGATGACTAAGGTTTGTTGGTGGACTGGTATCTTTAGAAGATAGATGGAATTGAAGTCTTATGGTCATGTTTGTTTAACTTGATGGAATGTCTAGATGATCCAAATATCACAACAATCCATGACACTAAGCATCATGTTAAAGGGAATATTGTGGGAAAAGCACATAGTGCTTATATCTCGGGAACAAGGTTGTGATATTTAACTAAATGAACAAAAAATGAATATTTGATGACAACATTGGCATTTGTATAAGTTTCATGACAACAAATATAGTTCAAGTTTTGAATATATTAGCATGCTTTTCTTAGGATTAGTTTAATTTTTGGTCTTTATTTTTTCCCTTTTTAGTTAAATTTCATTTTAACAAGTTAGTCATTTAGAGGAAGTTGTTATGCAGATTGGGAAATGACTTGTGCGACCAACAACTTAGGATTTTTCCTTTGAAATGAAGGCAACTTAGGGAAGTGTTAATATGAACGGCTACTCAGATTCCTTTGTGACATTGTTTGATTAATGAACCAAGATTGTCACCAATTCAACAGCTGATCAGAAACATTTTTTTCTCATTCATATATTCACATATTAGTTTATGATCTAGCTAAGGATTAGAGTCATTTTAATGATTATTTTAATGACCTCCTTATTAGATTGAACTATTTGAATCCATGGGATTATGATTATCTTTTATAACAAAGAGAAATTGGTGCTTTGGTAAAAACATGAAATGGAATTCCTATTATTAAAAAATTTAGTGTTTTCAAATATCCAAAGGACTTGCTAATGTCAAGAAATATTGAGAGAAATGGGTTTGTGGAATGTTTCATGTAATTGATTTTTGAAAATATGTTTTGACTAAAGTATTCATTGACCCATTTTTCTATATCCCCTGAAGATTGTTTTGCTGCACTAAGTGAAAGATAAATTGTATGCGATAGTTAGATTGGAGGATTGTGTTGCAAATCTTTTCCATTAGATTATCAATTATCATAATCTTATTTTCTCTTCTTTTTAGATCTTTACACTGAGAATATTTCTATTGGGCCTAGTGTTGAACAATTAACATTTATTGACTGATTATGGCCCTTGGCTTGCTTTCCAAGCTTTCATTGAAAACACTTTCTCTATTTTTGCCACCAGATTTGTTGATTGTTGATGTTTTCTATTCTTATTTTTCAGCCAGTTTTCATCCTTTTGATGCCTCACATTCTAGCTTTAGACTTCTCTTAGTTTACTTTTATTTTTCATGAATTGACTTCTGATTTCAATCTTGCTTTCGGCTTGTATATATTGTTTCCATATTTTAATTTGAATGTCAGTATTGTTGCACTATGTTTTCATTGATGTCAAGGGATTGATGTCAAGTATTGTCATAGTGATGTGTTTGTATCATTGATGTATTGATTGTTGGATTATGTGGTCATTGATGTAATTGATGTCAAAGGGTTGATGTCAAGTGGTGTCATAGTGATGTTTTTCATTGTAAGTTTTAATGTCATGTCATGGTCGATAGGAAGTACCAAATGGATGAACTCTAAAGTGGTCCCCTTATGGTGAAATCCCTCATGGGAAGATTATTTGCGAAGTCCAAATGGTTAAGTGGTTGAGTCATCCTAGATGTGTGGTTAAGGGACCAAATTTTGTTTGAGGTTTAAAGTACTGAAGATCAATGAATTTGCAAGTGAAACTATTATATATTGATAGTGCTCGTCATGTCGTTTCTAGTGATATGTGGAATGTCACATAACTCATCACGGTTAGAGAGTTATGGCCATGTGAAGTTGGAGAACCATCATGAGTTATCTAGAAGACCCTAGAAGGTCAAAGAAGTCAAATTATTCTAAAAGATCCTAGAAGAAGTTGACCAGTCAAAGTGGTTAGTCACGGGTTAAGTGGTTGCAACAAGAAAATAAATAAAAATAAATTAGTTGCAACTAGAAGTGGTGAGTTTACTATTTGTGGATAAAGTGGTTGTAAGTGGACAAGTGGTTAGAAGTGGGTTAGCCCTAAAGGAAGGAAGTTGGGTAAAGTTGGTTAGAAGATAAATCTTAGAGGAAGCTACTTAGAGAGTATAAATAAGAGAGAAAGAGTCTCTTATGTTGATGAATCTTTGAGCATATTGAAGATCTATTTTTGGTGAATAGTTCATTGTAGGTACTCATGGATGCATCAGAAGTATCGCAAGTTTGAGGTAGCAAGGAAGTTTGACGGTGAAAGTTTCAGAGGTTCATAAAACCCTAGTTTTTTGAAGTTGTATGTGGGTTGCAGTGGGTCAGGTTGCATACATACACGTGCTACAGAAGGCTAGGGCATGTACATATGATTTTTGAATAAGAACAAGTCGTGTATATTTGAAAAGACCAAGAAAATCTTGAGTTGATGCTAGTGCCAGGTTCCTGAAGTCTGAAGAAATTTCTTACGATATCATTCTATAGGTTCATATATGCTATAGAATTTCTAGTATGGTTATATGTTGTATTGATGCTTAGATTTACTCATGACATGGTGAATTCTTGAGGCTTTCTTGGTATGGTTTTTGTTGTGAAATATGGATATGGTATATGTTGGTTGGTTGATTGAGTGAGTAACACTGTAATGTATGGTACATTTCTGATATCATTCCTATAGCTCACACCCTTGAGTTACTTGTACTTGGTTGAGGGATATGTATTATAATGTATGTATGGCACAAGTTGGTTGCAATGACAGGTTATTGGTGGATGTGATAGAGGCAGTAAAGTTTCAGAAGTGTAGAAGAATGGATGCCCTAGTTTTTTGAAGGTGTATGTAGGCTGACAGTGGAGGAGGTCGTGTACATATGCATGTTGTAGTATAGACAGGTTGCATACATACACGTGCTGCAATATAGATAGGTTGTGTACCTGTTGACAAATTGTTTTCTACCTACAAGTTGGGCCTTGTACTTGAGGGTTGGATTCCTCACATCTTGGTTGGTGTTGAGATACACAGGCTAAGTCTTTCATTGAGAGTTGGTTCTCTCTTGGAGTTGGTGCTCTTTTTCAGTTGGTGTTGATAAACCCCAAGGATTGAAGTATCTTGTAACACATAATACAAAAAACTTACACATATATATGTTGTTCTTTTTGTTTATTGTGGTGATGGTTTAATGTTATCTATTATTCATGAATGTTTTTGTTACATGGAAATAACTAAGTATGAATGAATAATATATTTGAAGTATCTTCTAACTAAGTTTTGAAAGAGTTGTAAAAAGAGCCTCACATTGATTCACCCCCCCTTCTCAATGTGGTCAGTGTGTCCAACGATTGGTATCAGAGCAGGGCTTCACTATAAGCCTTACAATCTTGAAGGAGATTCATGGACACACAAATGGATGAACATGCAGATGAAGTTCCATTCTTTGATAAGATAGATTAATCGGCATGGAGAATAAGTATGACAGGGTATTTGAAGTCAAAAGGAGTAGGTGTTTGGGATAAAATTATAGATGGATCAGTTCCATCAAAGAATCAATCAAAAGTTACAAAAAAAATAATAATGTGGTAGCATTCAGGACCATCTTAAATGGACTCTCAGGTTCTGTCAAAGAAAGCATAGGAAAATGTACCTCCGCCAAGGACCTTTGGCTGAAGCTAGAGAAGGAATATCAAGACTCAATCATCAATGAAGTTAAAGACTCTCATGGTTGCAATAATTCTAAATGCAATGATGTTGAATGCTCTCCTGCAAATGAAGAAGAATATATAGAAGTAGTTTTTGTAGAATCAACTAATAGTTATCTTGTAGATGAAGAAGAAAATTTGTTGAAGCTTAAATACAAAGTTCTAGATAGTTTAGAAGAAGTTAGCAATGAACCAAAATATCGTTCAGATGCTTTTGAGGATCTTGAAAGTTTTACTAAGGAAGCTCTAGAAAATTATCAAAAGCATATCATGGAATTGCGACAAATTCTCAATAAACAAGGAGAAAATGAAGCCAAGCAATGGACCCAATTAAAAGAAAAAAAAAAGATCAAGAGAATAAATAATGATATAATTAGTCAAGAAGAAGAAAGGAATAAGGTAAAATATGAGATTAACATAACCCTTGAAGAGTTTAAATAAAAAAGAGATGTCCATGTCAATCTAAGACCCAACTTGAAGAAGCCAAAAGGATAGAAGAAATATTGAAGAATCAAGTAAATGAAAAGGAAGAATCATACCATAAGCTGGAAGCAGAAGTTGTTGATATTAGAAGGAAAGAAGAGAAGTCAAATGCTCATATCAAGTTCATGAACAACTCAACAATATTGGATGAAATCTTGGATAGTCAAAGATCACCAAATGATAAATCAGGTCTTGGATACAACAAGGAAGTTGCACATGTTGAAGCTATCACTTCTAAGAAGCATGAAGTAAGTCTTTCATTCTCAAAAGGTGGAATAAAAGCTGCAAGTCAAGAACCTACACAAAGTAAGGAAACTTTCAGAAGAACAGAGCAAGGAAGGCACATAGAAGCCATCTTTACACCTCAAAGCAAATTCAGAAGAGAGACACCTTCAAGGTGGACACCAAGGCAAAGGTATGATTTTTTTTTTTCATGGTCACTGCTTCTCATGTAATGAATATGGTCGCAAAGATTTGTATTGTGGACATTATGCAAGGAAAGATGTTGAAATATTCCATAACATCCTAATATGTTGGAGATGTAATCAAGTGGGACACATTGATGCACATTGTCACACCATGAGATGTTACAACTGCAGTGGGTTTGGCCACAAAGCTCAGGATTGTTGGAATTCAAGGAGACACTCAATGAGGAGTGCTTCATATAGCATGGCAAGAAGAGCACATGTAACTTGGAAGGAACACAATGTTGAAAGGATGGAAGCTCAAAGTACAAGTACAGAGAAACCTGTACACTCTCAGAAGTGGATGAAGAAGACTAAACAACAAGACATGAATGAAGACATATAAAATGAGGAAAGCCTTACATTTTCTAAGGCATACATGAGCTCCCATGGGAACAATCGCGTATATATGTGGATTGTCTAAGGAAAATTCTCATACATACACGTGTTAGAACCCTTAGAAAGAGGGGTGCACAGATGGGTTGCAACATGGTTTGATGGTACAACATAGTTTATGCAGGGTCTGAGATGATGTGCTTCAGGTTTTCATGTTTTTATGTGTATTTGATGAATTTATGGTGATAATATGTGGTTGAATTTTTGGAGCAAGTGTTTGAGGCCTATCTTGGATGCATGGTACAAACCTTAGTGTGTGGATTGATGCATTCTTGCTAAGGTATATTGTTGGTCATGTTGAGTACTTTTCAATAATTTCATGGCACTTTGTTTATGAGATATATCATGATGATGTGATGCTAGAGAGAGATATATCATTAATATATTGAGGGATGGTCATAGTGCATGTTTAGAGGTATTATTGGTTTCTTAGTACTTGTTGTAGTGAATGGTTTTAAGGAATATATGTTATAGTACCTGGTTGGTACATATGTGAGCTCCATTGACATATCTTGCGATGTATTGTTAGAATCATACTTGTTGGATGTCTTGGTGTATGTATTTGGCATATGGTTGAGCTACATATTGGGACATGTAGTTGATGAGTTGATGAG
The DNA here is from genome assembly GCA_000966675.3 of Picea glauca. Lineage (NCBI taxonomy): Eukaryota > Viridiplantae > Streptophyta > Pinopsida > Pinales > Pinaceae > Picea > Picea glauca. Next base: position 69,565 of record JZKD02S1646636.1, on the reverse strand, counting down.
GTGGTGATGTTGTACATCATTGATGAGTCATAGCTTGATCTACAATTGATGCATGATTGGTACAGACCTGGTTGTTTGTGAGAGGCACTTGCTGGCATTATCTCTGGAACATGGTTTATGGATGATGTGGCATATGTGTATGGATATCTTGATTGTGGTTCATCTTGTTGAGGTTTGGTGCATGGTTGATGCACTTTCTATGGTACAAGTGGTGATACATGTTTGGTGCATGGTTCATGCACTTGTTGATGGTATATGGTACATGATTGATGCTTGAAGGTTGAGATACATTTCTTGGCATATGGTTTGTGGCACTTGGTTTATTATAGAGGCATATCATGAGTGATATGACACTTGTTTGAGGCACATGGTTGGCATTTTGTATGGTTGATGATGTTATTGATGATATTGATACACATTTGGCACATGGTTAATACACTTCAATGATGATATCTTATGGTGTTGGTGTACATAGTTTATGTGCATGGTTGATGTGCATGGTTGGAACATGGTATGACACATGATGTACATGGTTGATGGTTTGTTCACGATTCACTATTCATTGTTAAGATATCATTTGCTTCATGTTTGATGCATGAAATAGTATGTATGATTGGAATACACTTGATGTATGGTATGGCATGAGTTTAGATGGTTGATGCATGGATAGGTCCAAGGATCGTCGTAGGAAGAGCAGATCATTCTTGAGAAATTGATCTATGTTCTAGTTGAACAACAACATTTGCAGCAGAAGCAGATTGCAGTGGTAGCATATTGTTCATCTTGCAGAGAAGATAGAGGGGGACATATGCATATTGTTCATCTTGCAGAGAAGATAGAGGGGGACATATGCATATTGTTCATCTTGCAGAGAAGATAGAGGGGGACATATCCACATGGGAAGTTATTCTTCTTCCCATGATTGGCTGCAGAGGCATGATTCTAGGAGGAGAGATGATTGGAAACCATGTCATAAACATTACATTAGATTGATTTCCATTTTCAAAGGGAGAGAGATTATTCAGATGATGGAGTAGCAGACAGGGGAGCAACCCCAAAGAGATATACCCTTTTCCATTAATGTCAAAGGGGGAGAGATAGTCACATTGATGTGGAGAGATGAACATTGATGAGGAGCAATGATCACATAGGGAGCATGAGCATTGCCATGTCCAAGTGTTTCCATCAATGATTGGTGTTGACATCAATGTTGGTGTTTCCATCAATGCCAAAGAGGGAGGTTGTTGTACTATTTTCTCATTGATGTCAAAGGGTTGATGTCAAGTATTTTCATAGTGATGTGTTTGTATCATTGATGTATTAATTATTGGATTATGTGGTCATTGTTGTAATTGATGTCAAAGGGTTGATGGAAAGTGGTGTCATAATGATGTGTTGTCATTGGAAGTTTTAATGTCATGTCATGGTCGATAGGAAGTACCAAATGGATGAACTCCAAAGTGGTCGCCTTATGGTTAAAAACTTCATGGGAAGACACTTTGTGAAGTCCAAATGGTTAAGTGGTTTAGTCATCCTAGATATGTGGTTAAGGGACCAAAGTTTGTTTGAGGTATAAAGTAATGGAGATCAACGAATTTGCAAGTGACACTATTCTATATGGATAGTGTTTGTCATGTCGTTTCTGGTGATATGTGGAACATCACATAACTCCTCACGATTAGAGAGTTATGGCCATGTGAAGTTGGAGAACCCTCATGAGTTATCTAGAAGCCCCTAGAAGGTCAAAGAAGTCAATTTATTCTAGAAGCTCCTAGAAGAATTTGACCAGTCAAAGTGGTTACTCATGGGTTAAGTGGTTGCAACAAGAAAACAATTAAAAATAAATTAGTTGAAACTAGAAGTGGTGGGCTTACTATTTGTGGATAAAGTGGTTGTAAGTGGACAAGTGGTTAAAAGTGGGTTATCCCTAAAAGAAGAAAGTTGGGTAAAGTTGGTTAAAATATAACCCCTAGAAGAAGCTACTTGGAGAGTATAAATAAGAGAGCAAGGGTATCTTATGTTGATGAATATTTTGAGCATATTGAAGATATATTTTTGGTGAAAAGTTCATTGCAAGTACTCATGGACGCATCAGAAGTTCTACAAGTTTGAGGTAGCAAGGAAGTTTGACAGTGTAAGTTTCAGAGGTTAAGAAAAACCTAGTTTTATGAAGCTGTATGCGAGCTGCAGTGGGCCAGGTCGCGTACATACACGTGATACATAAGGCCAATGCATGTACATACACTTGTAGAACAAGCACATGACACAGATATTTAAAAAATCTAAGAAAATCTTGAGTAGATTCTAATGCCAGGTACCTGACGTCTGAAGCAAGTTCCCAAAATATCATTCTACAGCTTCATATCTTATACATACATTCTGGTATGGTTATATGTTGTCTTGATGCTTAGATTTACTCATGGTATGGTAAATTCTTGAGGCATTCTTGGCATGGCTGTTGTTGTTAAATATGGATATGGTATATGTTGGCTAGTTGATTGAGTGAGAAACACTCTAATGTATGGTACAATTATGTTATGGTTCCTATAGATCACACCCTTGAGCTACTTGTACTTGGTTAAGGGATATGTATGATCATGTATGTATGGCACAAGTTGGTTGCAACGACAAGTTGGATGTAGTGACAGGTTACTGGGGGATGTGACAGAGGCAGGAAAGTTTCAGAAGTGCAGAATAATGGATGCACTAGTTTTTTGAAGGTGTATGTAGGCTGATAGTGGAGGAGGTCACGTACATATGCATGTTGCAGTATAGACAGGTCACGTACATACGCGTGATACAATATAGATAGGTCACATACATGTTGACATATTTTTTTCTGTCTGCAAGCTAAGTCTTGTACTTAAGGGTTGGATTCCTCACATCTCGGTTGGTGCTGAGATACGCAGGTTGGGTCTTGCATTGAGATTTGGTGATTTTTTTCAATTAGTGTTGATAAACCCTAAGGATTGTAGTCTCTTGTAACACATAATACAAAAAACTTGCACATATATTTGGTTTTCTTTGTGTTTATTGTGGTGATGATTTAATGTTCTTTATTATTCATGAATGTCGTTGTTACATGGAAATAGCTAAATATAAATGAATAATATATTTTAAGTAGGTGATAACTAAAGTTTTGAAAGAGTTGTCACACTAATTCACCCCCCCTCTCAGTTTGGTCGGTGTGTTCAACATGTATGTTCCAAGAGCTAATTTGACTTCCTAGTCTACCTTGAGGATTACTCTTTAAATTTGAGTGAGGGTTTGATCCAATTCTGGTCACATATTGAAGATATTTTTTACAAGTCATGAGATGTATGGGCTGCTCTATCTGAATGAAAATTCATGAAGTTCTTAGTTGTAGATATGGATTGATATTTGTGGTGGAACACATGTTCCCATTGAGTATACCATGATAATCCTTAAATATAGGAAAGTGTCTCTTTTTCTTTGAGCTCCATTCACTTCATATTAACAAAATGGTCCATACTGTGATGGTTTTTGGGGAGACTTGTGGGTTAAAATAAAATGCATAACATATACTCAGCAAATTAAAGCAACTCTCGTATAACCCTGCTTCCTTCACACCCTATGTGCATATGTATATCTATATACAAATCTAAAAGGGTGAGCATATTCTGAAATAAAAGGGAAGTTGAAAGCACTATTAATAGTGTGGGAAGTACAAGTAAACTCATCGAGGCTATGGACACATGCTAGCAGCAGAGCTATAATTGTATGGTACCAAGGAAACTTCATCAGGGCTATGGATGCTCATTGGAAACAAAGTCATGTCGGTAAAAGAGAGATGAGGAACCGACTTATGTAGATGTTTGCTTGCTATGAAAAGTGAAAACCCATGGTCAAACCAAAACCAATCTGAATTGTGCAGATGGTAAAATAACTAACCTCACTAATTGGATCTTTGGAAAGGGTATTTTAGATTACAAGTACTAGACATATTGGATTATATATTTTAGAAATTCAACATCATTGTGGTACCCATAATTATTGGAAAATTGTCTACAGTTTGTTGAGATTATCTTTAAAATTCAGATATGAAGCAAAGTCCCTAGAATTCTATTGAAAAAGATAATTGGTTCTTATAGTGAGTCACCATTTGTTGAGGCCACAACAACCTCCCTTTACTTTTACTTTTATAAGCAAAAGGAAAGGCCCCCCCTACTAAAAATTTCAACTCTAATGCCAAATCCTCTACTGCTCTAGCCTAATGTTAGTTTCTTGTCTACCTTGAGGGATTTGGGGGTTTGATATTGATTGATGATTGTATTTGATGTAGGTTCATTATCTCTTTTTATCTTATGATTTTAAATGTATTCATAATGCTTCTTAACCTATGATTTTAATTGACATTTGTATAATGGAATTGACACATTAAGTTTGGACCTTTTTCAGATTCCAAAGTGCTTGATGATTCTATGTGGCTAACATATTCATCTTTATACTCTCATATATTGATCAAATCTTAACTTTAATCACAAGGTCACTAATCCTTTCTATGTGTTGGAGATTAAGTGCATGCAACTATCATGAGATTTATCTACAACATTCCAGATCATAGACAATTTTCTTTGAGAAACCTATCCTTTTCATTTTCTCAATTTTGCGAACAAAATTAGTACTTATTCATAAGTTTACTTAAAGGAAATGAATATAATGTTTATGGTATATTGTCAAGTCTCCTTTTAATCGCATGGCTGATCTCATTCTTCTATTTTGTAGGAGCAAGTTTGTAGGGCCACTTCATGTACGTGAATGATCCAACCTTGAGATGGATGTGGAGGAATCTCTTGATCCTTATCTAGAACCTTGACCTTGACCCTTACCAGGTTTCCCCTTTGCGAGAAGAAAATTACCTTGGATTACTATTTCCATGAGGTCTTAATCTTCCAAGGCTATTGGATCCATCTTTCCTATAGACCTGTCCATTAGCCTCTTCAAATGGATCTCTACCAGGTTCCTCTTTTAGTCTTTTATCTCTCTGGAAACCTAGGCCCAAGGCCTATTGAAATATCCCCTTCTTTTCTTTAATTATTTTCTCTAAACAAATCTCATAGATGGATTATGCTCGTCGAGAGATTTATAACGACTGTTACCATACTTAAATCTGAGTTACATATCAAAAGTTATGGCATCTCGGAGTTTCCAAGCCTTCATTCACCCTTTCACCCCATTACCTTGTGTCATCCACTTGGATTCCTACCTCTTCTGTCGATATGAGGTGGCATTGATGTGTCACCCAAAACCTTTCCTCATCGTCATTAGGATCTATCCCAACACTTCTATCCCATTCCTCGACCACTTCTCCCGAAGATGACCCCCTTAGGCCTTTTCGTTGTTAGAGCTTCATCACTTGAGCACTTTGACCACTCTGCTCCATCCTTCGACGATGACACCCTCCTCTGAAGATCCAAAAAATCTCAAACGTTAGAGATTAATGACCCTGATCTCATCGGTGCCTTGAAGTAATTCGACAATTAACACCCGTCTCCCTAGCTGGCACCTCGAACATGTGGCATTGCCACAACTTACCACCCAACATGACATGTGTCACACATGACTCAATGCCAACCTATCCCAAAAATCCAAATCACCTTAACATGTGGCATGTCACTCACATGACACATGGTCCCATCCTCAGCTTGGCGCATGGACTGACATGGTTATACATGTCATGACATGACACCATGGCTTATTCAACCAGGTGTTGACACCTGCCCTCATCATCGTCGTGATTTATTCACTACATATATTTGAGTCTTTCGACTCCATTCCTCGATGATGACACCATCAGACCTTATAATTGTTGTAGCTCCATAACACCCTCTACTCAATCAATCTGTCGAATCCATCCTCTAATGAATGTATAATATTTCTCAGGATATAGATTCAATGACTAATATTCAAAGCGATGACCTTAAGGCTTCAACATTCAACTGGGCCCACTCTAGTTCCACATAATCACAAGCTGAAATGTATCAACCCTTGGGACACCCTAGCTGCAATGCTAACATCCTAGTCACTTTTATCGCCACATTGGCATCCTCATCCCCATGATGTCACTCTCCTCCCTCTACAACCCTCCTCCAACGAATGGTCTAGATCTAGTTTCTCGCTGAATCGATGATTGTCAATGGCTCTGGGTATTCTTTGGCATCAGACCCCATTTCTCCCTAGCACTTGGATGTTTTGATGACCTCCCCCCTCACTAATGGTAAATATCTTGTTCTCAGAAAAACCAACGACTCTCATTAGTCCAGAGCCTCCCCATCAAAACTCCATTGCATCCAACTCTTGGCTACCCTGATGACCATAGGAACCCAACGATTGTCATCGGAAAGGAGTGCTACAAAATGGTTATGATGTGGAATGGACCGAACCGATGACCATTGGAGCCCAATGATCATCATCGGGAAGGAAGATGTTGCGGAGTAAAATGGGATAGAATAACTAAGGATCAACGATCCAAGTTCAGTCACAAACAAATCAAAGGTTGTTGAGCACCAGTTTTAAAACAACCATATCCAGAGGTACATGTGTCGGAATTGGACCCATGATACCTCATTGGAAAGGTATCTGACAGAGGAATGTAATGGTGGATCTCCCGAGGACAAAAACATGATAGAATATGTTATAAAATTCAAAGAAAAATAGGCCAAGAATTTGGGGGGAAAATGAGTGTGCAATCTTCAAACATCCATATCTCAGGCTACAGACAACAAAATCAGGATTGAGATAGTCATTGGAAATTTGGAGGAGATAAGAAAAATATGGTATGGTAAATATCAGTAGATTGAGAGAAAAAATTCTTCGAAAATATAGAACACAAAGCAGACCTAAATGTACTCAAAAAATGTTTTATGCATGTTCAAGTAGTTATAAATCAAGATATAGGAGTCAAAATCGAACAACAAGAGAACGATTGAAAGCTAAGACAAAAAAAGAAGCCAAAATGATCTTGTTAAACAAATTAACTCTATAAATGCCTAGAATGACTCAAGGAACAAAAGACAACACCTACGAGCCAAGTCGATAATATTTTTTAATGAATATCATTCGTAAACTGCCTTAGGGAAAAAATAATCACTCATGAGTCTTTTCAGCTTCTCTTTGTAATTCTCATGTGTTTATTTTTTAAAATACAATAAATTTGAAATGAGAGATAAGAAGTGGAAGGAAAACGTAACGAACAATCACTAGAACTGAACAATATCCTCTTGTCTTATAAAAGAGAACTCATTGGATGTAAGAAGGCACTTTTTCCCTTTGTAAATGCAAGATGGTACTATTACTTCAGAGTGAATAAAGAGGAGAAGGCATTTTGAATTCATAATCGTTTGCAAATTCTTGTGGGAGTATTCTACACTTGTATTTGTAGTTTAAGTTTTTTGGGTACTGATCATGCAAACTATTTATGTTCTTAATATTTAGAATTCTTATTTTGTTGTGATTTCCAATGAGTGCAGGGATAATGTTACAGGTCTCCTCTTCAACTATTTGAGATGATATCTACACTATTATTAATCTAACATACGTTTGGCTGCCATGAACTATTTTTTTTGTCCAAGTATCATTTTATGTTGTGATCATCTATTGGCTTTGCTCCTGCGGGATAGGTTAGAATTAATTAGGTTAGATTAGTTTTCTTTCAATTTATATTAGACTTAGGATTAATTAGAACTCTTTGGGGGATAGTTTTTTTTCTTTCCCCTATTTCTTCTTTTAATTTTTCATCACAACGAGGCCCACATACTTGTCGAAAATGCTACACCAAACGAGAGTAGGTCTAATTGGGACCTGCCATCAAGTGTTCTTCTCTACCTACTTGACAGGCCATTTAGACCCGTCAACACATGGAATCAATCATGTTATTGGGTAGGGATTATACTGTCACCGGGTTGTCTCCTTGCATGATTTCCATGGACCATTTCTCCCATTTTTATCAAGCTTTGATAAAAGGAAACAAACTTGCATAAAGGAAAATAATCATTATGAAAATGAAACACACTTCTAAATAATAAATAAAAACAATCGACAACAATAAACTCTCCATTCTTCCGAAGCAAGCCCATACTCTATAGAATAAAGTGTTGATGTTGATCTACAACATAACTAAATTAATCTAATTGTTGTAAACTAAACTAAACTACATAAATTATAAGACTAGGATCTACATTAAAACAACATATGATAAAATTGTGATTTATTCCATCATAATTTCAACGTTTCTCTATGAGTCTTCTTCTAGAATAAAGAAGGCACTCTTATTTATATATAAAATTGTTTTGAAACTGAAATAACAAATAATAAATTCAGGTCCACTAATTTCTCCTAGATCCTCAAGTTTCTCATGTGGTTACAACCATTTGCTAAAAATTAGCTCATAATATCTCAAAGATATTTACTAACAACTCACAACTAATCTCATCAAAAGCTACAAGATTCTTTCCATATCCAAGATATTTGAATGGTGATCCCAAATCCATAGAAAATTTTCAATGGTTGAAGAGGAAATTCAAATTTGGTTGTATGAATTTGGAGAGAGTGGTGAAATCCGCATTGTTACAGGATCCACATGTTCCTGTAATTACTAGCAAACTAACCCAGTTTTAAAAGATAAGTGAGAACATGTTATTTTTCTAATATTTAATAATAAGTTTACTTAAAATACTAAACGAAATGCATTGAAAAATACCTCGAACCAAATCCCACATAAAGCATTAAAATGGACTGAATACAAGGTTACAGGAGAGTAAAAAAGGTTTAAAAATCAAGGGAAAAGGTTGTGAAAAGATAGTAAATTTTTCAACTCAACATTCCCCCCAAATGAATATGTTGCATGTACTCATGCAACCCTGTAACTCATGCAACTAAATCCTCATGAACTTGTGTGATTAGGTCTCCGTCTGAAAAATTGGGTAATAAGTTGTCTCTATTTGATTAAGAAAATAACACCTTGAAAACCTTAAAGAGAAAACACTGGTAGAAAGACTTGAGTTACAACTAAGCTTCTTGTGGTTGGTTCTTGTGTAACAACCACAAGTTTTGTAATTGTTGGTTCTTGTGTGGCGACACTTAGCTCTTGAAATTGTTCTTTTTCTACTGCAACAAAAAAATCTCACCCTTTTGAAATGTTTTTGTGTTGACTTCTCTTATTGTTTGTGGCAGGAGATGAAGTATTAATACCTAAGGAAACAAGATACATCCATAATGATAATGGTTTCCATTTACACTTGTTGTGTGGAGGTGAAAACTTCTCCCAAACAACTATGCATCAATTGTAATCCCAATGCTACCAAAAAACTTCTCTATAACCATGCATCATATGTATGTAAAATGTTGTCAAAGAGAATTATCTTTAATGTTGCCTCAATTCTACCTCAAATGTTGTTATAAGGCTCCCATAAACTACCCAAAAATTGTTGTTCTTAATGCTCCGTAAATGTTGAGTATATTTTTAGGATGGTATGATTGCTTTTCTCTTTTTGGTTGCCACAAAATCACTCAATTACTATACCACAATGATGTTTAAAAACTATTGGAACCACATCATGTATTTTATACCACAATTGTGGATGTAGGTCTAAACAAGTGCTATTGGTTTTCCCACTCAAGGTGCCACACGAGATCAAGACAAAAGGTTATTTACTGTTGTCAAAACACCACCATAGGATTGATAAACAACCAATATATCTTAAACATTGACATGGGTTCTGGAGATTTTTGGTAGGCATGTATGTTTCACTTCAATGCCCCTCTCCACCAAAAATCATGAAGACCCAATTCATGGTTCGTAAGATATAGGAAAAAGTATTGTAGGTGACGGTTTATGATTTATCTAAAATTATGAACTGGATTTGTGATAATAAAAAAATGGATATGTTCATCTCACTATGGTGCTTTTCTCCTCCAAAATTTGTGGATACCAAGTTCACGGATTTTAAGATATGGTGAAATCATTTCTCTGCTCCAAACATATACCAGGTCACAGAGTCTCCATCTTATGATTTACTCACTTCAGCTATACTTTGCAAATCCTTTCCATAAGAATGTAACTACATCATAAAAACAATCCCTAGGGAAATTAGCAATTGTCTTTCAATGCATAATAAATATGAGAATTTCCAACAATGAGATAGCCAAGGATAGGACCAAATATCTCCCCAATAAATTAATTTACTTTGAAGAGAGAAATGATTGTGGTAGATAATCCAAAAACAAACAAGAACATATAATTTCCTTTCAGGAATCACCCGTTTGATGCATTGTATTTAGAGTAAGTATTTTCTGAAAAGATATATCATGGTGAACCATTGTGCTAACACTTTCTATTGTCAAATTCAACTAAAAACATGCATAAGCCAATGCAACAACAAATTAAAAGTTTTCATTTCCTATTCCCCTCCAAATCCAAAAGTTGTCGGTTATTGTGCGTGATTTCTTTAAAATTATGAACTGGGTTTGTGAGAAATTTGGTGGGTTTGTTCATCTCATTGTAGTGCTTTTCTCCTTCAAAATTTGTGGATACCCAGTTCATGTATTTTAAGATATGATGAAATCATTTTTCTGCTCCAAGCATAGATCAAGTCATGAAGTATCCTTCTAATGCTCTACTCACTTCAACTTCACTTTGAAAATCCTTTCCATAAGAATGCAGCTACATTAGAAAAACAATCCCAAAGGAAATTAACAATTTCCTTTGAATGCACAATAAATATGAGAATTTACAACAATGAGATAGCCAAGGATAGGACCAAATATCTCCCAAAAAGTTTAATTTCATTTGAAGAGATAAAATATTGTGGTAGACAATCCCAAAACAAACAAGAACCTATAATTTCCTTTCAGGAATCACCTGTTTGATGCACCGTATTTAGAGTAAGTAGCTTCTGAAAAGATCTATCACGGTGAACCATTGTGCCAACACTTTCTACGATCAAAGTTAGCTCAAAACATGCATAGGACAAAGTAGTAGAAAAACAAAAATTTCCATTTCCTAATCCCCTTCAAATCCAAAAGTTGTACATGACTGGACTCAAAAGAGTGATCCCAGTAAATCTGTTCAAAAGGAGGAATGAAAAACGCATCCCTACAAGTTTTTATTTTTATTTTTTTATGAATAGAGAAATGAGGCCAATGTAAGTGCAGAGTCACCAACAAAAGGATAAGATTTCAAGATTGATGGCATGGCAGCGAAGATGAAGGAAATCAAACAAGGCCAATGATTAAAGCATATTGTCAATGGTAAAATATTTGCATGGAAGACTAGAAGGGAGAAATCTTTGAAAAAGTCGAAAATATCTGTGAAGAAGTACTAAAATATGCCTAATTTGGAGACAGATCTTCAACAGTTAAGAAAACCTATATGTCTCTTTAAATTTTTTTTTCAAGCCACCCTAATTGTCAAGGGAAACATTGCACAGTCCTGAAACATATATCCACCAAAAAGCAGATCAAATAATGAAACTTGTTACAGGTTTCCACAAGAAATGAAATGGATAACCTTAAGCTTGAATATATTTAGCTCCATCCTTTCCATGGAATTTCTTTGTAGGATCGACATTGCCCAAACTTGTGACATTGATGCATCCACTTTGTGAAATTGTTGTTCCATCCAATTCAAAATGGAACATTTTTTTAATGAAGAGAGTGCTCCCTTTGGTGAGAGTTTAATGCATTCAGAGGCTACATTCTTCATTATCCCAAGTAGGTCAGACCCAATATGGAAATACAATGGGTTGGGCATGAGTTTGTTGGTGAATTCACATCGATCTCAAACATACCAACCATTCCTTCTCATTGATTTCTCATTATTCTCCATCTCTTCAATATTGAATGAGAGATCAATATTGTTAAGTTTTTCAACCCTCCAAGTGTCCACCTCTAATGTGATATTCACATGGGAAGGCCAACTTAGCAGTGGTTTATTGGAATCAATTGCATGTAACCGTCGATCCATCTTATCTGTTGGTTGTTGTTGACAAAGAATAATAATGCATGTTAACATACCCTAAATAAAATGCACCAAGACTCCAACAAATATAGTGGCCATCCATTCTATCAGGCTAACCATAAGAGGAATAAAAACAATAATATCTATTCTCTGCAACATATATTCCTCCTAATGAACTCAATCAATCTCATCATCATACATAATGTGAGATCTAGCAACACATGCTTGATTTCCTCCTTCAAACAAATTTAGCAGTTGTTTCAGATCCAACTAATTAAAAGGAATGCAGGAGATGGAGAGATTACATGATGTATCTAACTCAAAAAAGTTAATTAGATATTTTCCCTGATTTATGCATACAATCATGGGTCCTTCACAAAATATGGGATGCATATTTATCTTCTCGGTTGTTTTTTTTTTGCATTGAAATCTTGTTGTTAACATTTTAGTTGACCATATTCAACAACACTTGTAGAATCATTAACAACTTCTTCACCCACATCTCCAGCTGAAGCCAATTGCAAAGTTAGATGCATCATTTACTGTCTCAGGATAAATCATTTGAAACTACAACATGAGACCATGAAACCACAACTTGGTTGCCATGACACCAACCATATTTCAAAATTGATTTCAAGGTCACATCCTTTGTATACTCTGGAATAGTCATCTCAAGTTCTAGAAATGTCTACTACTCTGTTTCTTCCCTAATATGTTGAAGTCCATGTGTTTGAATTTTGGTTTAACCACCTTCCCATGTCCACCTAGTTTGAGTTTGTTGCAATTTGATAGGTGCCAAAACATGTCATGGTCATGTAGAACATCCTCCAAGTGACATATTTCAATTTGGTGTTGCATCAGTATGAAAACCAATGATGATTAAAAGATCTGGAGTTTATTGTAACAACAATAATTAAATGTGGAAGAGACATTCATATTACCATTTTTTACAAGGGAGTCCTTTCAAAGAGTCTAAGAGGTAGCATAAGAACATGAGGTGTTTAAAAAGGATTAATATATATGAATGTCCCCCCCCCCTCTCATTGAAGGTTTTTTTCTTCCTCGAAAAAATGACAAATAGGAAGGGCATAGGAGAGAAACAAAAATGGACATAATAAGCACATGGAATTTTCCAAATACACTCTATAATACTCAAAGACCTTTTTATTAAATATTAGAAAGGAAACATACATGCACCTACTTGAAAGGTCCATCAAATCTACAACAAGTATATGACATCTTGAAAGGAAGGAGAGCCGAGCCGATCCACAATGGTGGAAAAACTTGATGAGAAAGAATGATGTGGAACCTAGATCATGTGAGACTTGGAACTTGTAGCATAATGGGTTGTAACTGAGATATGGAATAATCTTTTGATGGAGCAACAATTTTGTAAATCTGTGATGCAAAGATAACTGGACTTGGATGGAGTTTTTATTTTAACTTTTATTTGCAAATTTTGTCTGCCAACATGTTGGTTTTCAAATAATATTTGTCTAATTGCGCCCAAAGAGTTTTCGCAAACGAAAATTATTATTCCCAAGGAATGCCCACCAACAATATGGTTCTCAAGCACTCCAAGGTCTGATGGCACTTGGGATAGGTTTTCACCATCAAATTTTTATTTGAGGAAATGGATTGTGATCACAAGGTAACTTAGCATCGTAAGTGAACTGAGTGAAATTATTGCATGGATTGGGGATGGCTGGAGCATAAAAAGTATGAAAGTCTTTTAAAGGAAATTAAATTGGAGTTATGATGTGTAGTAGGTCATAAACAAAATATTTGGCTTTAAGGTCGATCACTTATGAAAATGAAACTTCATAAACTTCAACATTATTTTGGAGTTGGGAATAGGAAAATGAATGACATACCATGGTGAAATAATAGATCTTATTTAAGGATTTATTTTTCATCAATGGTAGTGATGGAATTGTGGATGTGGAAATGGAACTGGATTCCCTTTGATAGTGATCTTCATATCAACTCTTCATTTTTCCTTGATCTCAATCCATCTTAAAAAAAAATGGTGTTGTTGGCTAGTAGTTGGAACACGTCCATAGAAAGCTCCTAGGAACTTGAGCTTCAAACATGGTTAATTTAACATCACATAGTGTCACACTTTCTTTGTTGGATGTCTAATTATATGCCCTTGTTCATAATAATTTTGTCTTCAAAATCACTTCGTTCATCATGGATTGACCTTCTGGATCCTTTCGGGACCTGCAAAAAATCTTAACACTTACTTGCAATAAAAGGTGAGATGATGGAGGAAGAAATGTGATCATTCTTTCTTCTTCCAAGATATATGCAAAACAATAAAAAACAATGCATATACAACAAATCCAAAGAATGATAAAAGAAGAAAAACACAATTTTTTACCTATTCAGGAGTGTTAGCTAGCTATACCACTCGATAGTGTTTTGTTGATAAAATATTTGTTTAATGTTTGATTAGAGTGATTACAAATACAAATTAAAGTAGAATCATAGGGATATCTCCAGTAGAAATAGGTATTCAAAGTGATTTAAAATTATGTGTCAAACATGTTGTCGAAAAACCTACTTAGTTTTAAAAATATTTTGATTTGATATCTCAAAATTGCTAATAAAGATTTGAGAGTTAGAGTTTAACAATGTTGCTTTTTAGGACATCAAAATGAAGTATTTCAAGTTGTTATGTAAAAATGACTTCATTTGACCCCTCAAATAATGAGTGTCTCAACTATGTCTTTAGTAATTTTACAAATTCAATTTGCTACAAGAACGTGAAAACATGTTATTTTTCCTAAAATGTGATTTTAGGTATATGAAATTTTTGGTGAATGTGTTTATGATGTTGTAATGATTGTTATAAATTATGATCCAAAATAGGACTTTAGTGAATAAATGTTTTATTAAATAAAACATTAATGTAAAATGACACTTGCACGCTCACGTGATTATGTGAGGTGTCCAAGTTAGTTTTAGTCAGTTCTAGTTAACCATATTTTTAGTTATAGTTTTTGGGGTATTTAAACCTATTCACTATTCTATTTGAGATGGAATTTTGGCCCTTAGCCCTCACGTTTATTGTTGTAGTATTTTCTTTGATCAATAAAAGTTATGTGCCTAAGGACACTTTGTCAAAGTGGTATCAGAGTAGTTTATTGGGAGATGTTGAAGAAGATGATGAAGGAGTTTTGAAGAGGTTGTGAACATCGGAATATTAACGATCAATTTTTGTTTCCTATCTTTTTTATGAGGGAAAAATCAAGATTGAATTCAAGAGCATGTGTATATTGGTATTTATTTGTGTTGATGGATAATGTTTTTGATTGAATCTCGGATCATTTCTATATTTTAGTGGTTTACTTGAGATGTTCTCCTCTAAACAAATTGCATCTTAGTTCATATTTTTCAACCCACTATGGATGGACAATTTGTTTAAAAGAATCCTTGACCTGGTAGAAGTCTCAACTTGGTAATTTATTGAAAAAACCTTGATTTTCATAAAAAAAAAAATGACCTTATCCTCCATTATCAAATCTTAGTGTTCTCTTGAAATGAAACCCTAAGTGTGAGCATTGAATTGATTGGATCCATGAAATTGAGCATCGAATGACCCTTGACTTTTTGCTAGCATCCTTGTTTCAAAGAACAATAGAAGTTTGCTTCAAAATAAATGTTGTTGCAACGGAAGCATGGTAACTCATGACCCACGTGTGATCCTCACGGCTTGTATGTAAGGGCATGTTAATCCAATTCGGTGTATCTGATCCACAAATAAACAAAAGAGAATGACCCCCAAATTGTGGGAGCGTTGGCACGCGCAGAAGGATCCCCGATTTTGGCATAGTTGTGACATGTACAAAAGAGAAGGAATGTTAGCACAACATAATCATTTTTGTAAACTTCTTTCTAATAAATTCGTTTTATGAAGTGTGAAGGCAAGATATTTATTTGTAAGAATAAAATCTAAAATTTGCATTGAGTGGTAAAAGTAATTATGAAGTGCAGATAAAGCAAAGTGAGATTGTAAGCTAACACAAGTAAGGTTAAAAAAATTATTTTTATAAATTATAAGGAGAACACATCAATTTGTATTATTAATAGTGTTGATTAGAGCAAAATAAAGCTCAATCAAACACTTACTAGGTCAAAGCCAAGTCCCAATAGATCTCTTTACCTGGTTTATGGTATATGGTGTGTGGTGTGTATCTGTAATGTCCCCACTTTGGGACATCATCACAGTGCAGATATTTATGATGACCAGAGTAGCCAGATGGAAGTTATAGCGAGTACAGGGGTATTTGAGAGGCATTGTGGGGTCCAGCTTGCATTTCTCATCATATTCCATCATTATGATCCATTCCGCACAGGTTGGCTTTGGTTCCATTTCATTCCGATGATTTCCATGATTTTGACTATTTTGAGCTATAAGTCAATGAAATTCACTAAAGAGGTCATTTTGGGCACATTACTTGGAGGAACCTCTCAGTGTAATATCTCATTGGAATAGGGAGGATAAACACTATAGGATGGGATGGCTAGAAGTGACTTTCAGCATCTAGGGAAGCCACAAGGAGAGATAAGGAGATTTTCAGAGCTAAAAAGGGTAATTAATTAATTAAAGTGATTTAATTAATTAATTAAATATTAATAAAATGAAAGTCACTTTGGAGGGACAAGGTGAGCCAAAAAGTATAAAGGAAAGGCAAGGGC
>JZKD02S1646636.1:32392-48688 GCA_000966675.3 Picea glauca | reverse complement strand
TATGGCTCAGATTATTTCTTGAGCAGTGGGGTGAATTGAAGAGAAGGAGGGCGTTTTTGAGATCTAGATCTAGTCCGTTTGGAGGGGTTACACTTCATATCTGACCCTGAGACTTCACCTAGTGAATTGTAGTTCCCCGATCTATATTTCTGGAGAGTTTCAGAGCATTTGGAGGCCTCCTTCAGTAGGGCCGAATTGTCTAGGGCTCCAGTCATCTAGTGGGACGCACCATTCAGTGGGGGATTTCAGAGCTATAGAGATTGAGAGGGATCTTGGAGATTTGGGCACTTGGGTTGTTCTTACCCTCACCCTATCTATCAATTGGCATATTTCTTAGGGTGATTGGACACTTTTGGCAGCAGGGCCGAGTTATTGAGGGTTTCAGCCTTCTATTGGAGCGTGGCATTCTTCAGCTGGAGAGTTTGGCATTTCGATCTGCTTGTATTGATCTTCATTTCTTATTTAGCCTTAGGAGGCATCTTTTGTATTAGCGGGAGCATTTTGTAGCATCTCTTATCTATTGTCTATCTTCTTGGCCATCTGTTGAACATTCCAGATCGGCATCTTCATTATAGCAGGTTTCTCTATTTTATGAATAAAGAAGAATTGCGATGTTTTGGCTTGTCTATCTTATTGCATATGGTTGAGGTATGTTCCATGGTTATCTGTTTCTGTTATTTTCTACATACACACATATAAACACATCTAAAAAGTAGATCAGCAAAGTGTTTTTCGAAATACCACAACCAGGAAAAAGTTTTTAAAAGACACCAAAACAGTGATGATCCTTGCATAATGGCTTGGGATCATTACAATATCCTATGCATAAATTTTATGTCTTTTATGGTTCATTACTTCATGATACACCATAATTATCAATTCATTAATACAATTGAGGTAATATAAGGTGATATCAAATACAATTAAGGTTATATAAGGTGTTAATCAATGCAATTAAAGTGATATAAGGTGTTTATAAATACAATTAAGGTGATATAAGGTGTTAATTAATATAATTTAGGTGATATAATATGTTCATTACAATCTTTCACAAACAATCTTGCAAATATTCATTGATCATTGTATATTTTTTCGGTGTTATAAGAAGCATTTGGTGTCATAAGGTGCAATGGATATTTTTTTTTGGCATTATAAGGTGCTTTTATTTTTGGCGATATAGGGCGTTTTTTAATTTTGGCATATAAGGTGTTCTTTTTGTTTCCTTTTTTTTTGTGATGTAGGGTGTAATTGCACTTACAACTCAACAATGTCTAAAATCATTCGTCTATTTAATGATTCTGACAAGTTAGAAGGTTCAAAGAACTATAAAGCATGGAGTTAGCACATTCAAAGCACTCTCTTTTACAATGAATCATGGAAAGGAACTTGTAATGAACAACTTACAAAACCAACTGATGTCGTTCCATTAGCAAGATGTGAGTTGAAAGATGAAAATGCCTTAACACTAATTGAAAGTGTTGTTTACGATGAAGTTTTTGCGCACATTGAAAATTGTAGTGATTCTTGGTCATCTTGAAAAACACTTAAAGACTTGTTTTATTCACAAACTGAAGCTAAAAGAGTTGATCTTTAATTAAAGTTATTACAACAAAAGTTAGATGTTGGGGGAGATGTAATGGAATATATTTCAAGACTAAAAAATATGAAACAAGATATTTCAAAGGCAAGTTTTGCTAAAATTGAAGATAGTTTGATGGTTACAATTTTGATCTTGGGTTTGCCATAATCATACAAGAATTTCTTGGAAACATTGCAGATTATAGATAAGTTGGAAAAAATAACTTTTCATAAACTTAGTGAGATACTAGATATTCATAAAAAATTTGGTAAGAAACAACAATGATGAGAGTATGTTTTGGTTGCAAGTACAAGCAAGAGCACTATTGAAAAATGTATTTCTTCTACAAAAGTAAATGAGCATAAAGAAAATGAACATCAATATAATACATCTCAGTATTCAAATCGAGGTTGTGGTCAAGGCTGAGGAAGAGGAAAAGGTAGAGGTATTATGTCTTGGATTAAGAAAGATTCCAAAGAAGAAGAACAACACCAATCACAATCAACTGGAAGAGGAAGAGGCAAGAAAACAATAACTTGTTTTCTTTGTAATAAGATTGGACATTGTGCCTCCGATTATTTCATTCCTTATGAGAAGTTAGGTAAATAGAAATAATCTTCTTCGACACAATATGAAAATACATATGAAAATTAGAATTATGATTATGTTTTTACAACAAACAAAGTTCAAACAACTTACTCTTTCAGAAATGATTTTGAGGATGCCTGGATCATGGATACTGGTGCAACTCAACATATGACATACATGAAATATTTATTTTGGACTTATCAAGATTGTAATTTGAGTTTAGTCTTTCTAGCAGATGACATGAATTGCATACCATGGGTAAAAGGTTGAGTAAAGGTGTTTTTACTAGGAATTGGGTAAAGTATAATCTCAAATGTTTGGTATGTTCCCTCTTTTAAGAAGACTTTGTTATCTTTGATTTTGATCTGCCTGTCAGTGCATCGAATAGTAATTGAAGATGGAGCTATTAAAATCAACTTAATCAATGACAATTATAAAACAATGATGATAGGTTACGAGGATGGAAAAATAATTATAATGAAAGACACAATCATTCCAAGAATACAAGATTTTGCAGGATTAGTAGAGATAGGTATTAAACCTATTTGATTATGGCATGTTCTCTTTGGACACTTGAATGTTGATAATCTTATTCAACTTCAACAACAAGGAATGGTAAATGGATTTCCCACATTTTAGAAGGAAAATGCAACATGCCAAGCTTTCATTTATGGAGAATAGAGAAGGTTACCATTTCCCACAAGAACTTGGAGGGAAACTAGGAGGCTACAACTTGTTCACATTGATATTTGTGGACCTTTGGACACTTCACTTTGGAGAAGAAAGTGTTTTTTACTATTTATTGATGAATTCAACAGGATAGTTTGGGTGTATTTTTTAAGGGAAAAATTAGAGGCATTAATTCAATTTCAATCATTTTAGAATTTGGTTGAAACTGCAATTGGGGAGAAAATTGTCAATTTCCGTACAAACAATGGAGGTGAATTCACTTCAAGTGAATTCCATGCATACTAACAGGACAAAGGAGTTAGGAGGCAACTGGCTAACTCTTTTACTCCACAACAAAATGGAGTAATTGAACGAATGAATAAAACATTATTGGGCATGGCCAAAGCAATGTTTTTCTTCAAAGGGTTAGTTTCAAATTATTGGGATGAGTTTGTACATACAACAATCTACTTGAGAAATCAGTCTCCTTCTTCATCCTTTGATGGAATTACTCCTTATGAAGCATGGTATGGATTCAAGCCCATGATTAAGCATCTTAGAGTTTTTGGATAAATTTGTTATGCACTTATTCCAAAAGAAAAACAAAAAAATTTAGATTCTAGGAGTATGGAATGCATTCTAGTTGGGTATTCTGAACAGAAAAAGGGCTATAGACTTTTATCAAGAAGAAAATTTGTTGTCAGCAAGGATGTTGTTTTTTATGAAATTGAAAGTCTAAGTGCAGAAGAAATTGAGAAAAAACTTAGTCAATTAGATCAAAAAGTGACTAAGTAACAACAAAGGTTGCAACCTGTAAATAAATTAAAGGATGACCAATGGTTTGAAATAGCTTGGACATCAAATGACCAGGTGAAAAGTGAAGAATCAACAAATTATTCATAAGTTAACTTAAAATATTCAGCTCAAGTTAACATTGATAATAACTCTTTGGATGGTACCTTATCGTCACCTCAAGTTGCACACAAGACTCCAAAGTGGGAAACTCAAGTACTTAAGGAAGTCAGGTCTCATGAAAAACATAAAATAGGTACACCGAGTCAACATAATTTGTGTTCTCTTAATTATGCTTTCACTGCTATTGAGCCATCTACTTTTGTAGAGGCAATAGAATATGATGAATGGAGGAAGGAAATGAAATATGAATATGATGTACTGATTAAAAATAAAACTTGTAAAATTGTTGAGTGTCCAAAGGATATAAAACCCATTGGTTGTTAGTGGGTTTACAGGATAAAATATAAGACAAATGATGAAATTGATAATTACAATGCTATATTGGTCGCGAAGGGGTTTTCTCATAAATAATGTATTGATTATGAATAAGCCTTCGCTCCAACAGCCAAGTGGAACACTATCAGGGTCGTGTTAGCTTTGGCTGCACAAAATGGATGGAAAGTGCACCAAATGGATGTAAAAAGTTCATTTCTAAATGGTGATCTACAAGAGGATGTACATATGACTCAACCCCCCATTTTTTAAGTTCGGGACAATAAAAGAAAGTTAGTAAATTAGTTAAGGAATTGTATGGGTTAAAACAAACACCTATATCTTGGTACACTAAAATGGATGCCTATCTACAAAAAGTTGGTTTTCTTTGAAGTGAGTCAGACGACACTTTGTATGTTTGAGTTCAAGGAAAAAATTTGGTCATTTTTGGTAATGTATGTTGATGATTTTCTCATAACAGGTAATAATAATGATCATATTTCTCAAGTAAAGAAATAGTTTCTAACATGTTTTGAAATGATAGATTTGGGTTTACTTCACTACTATCTTGGAGTTGAAGTAGTGCAGTGAGAAAGAAAAAAAAATATTTCCCAAACTAAGTATGTTTCTGAATTATTAAAGAAGTTTGGAATGGAGGATTTCAAACTAACCATCATCCCCATGGAGAAAAACTTAAAATTTTTAAGTTTGAAGGAGAGGAACTTGTAAGAAGTACTAGGTATTGACAGTTAAATGGAGGTTTAATCTATCTCACAAATACTCACTTGGACTTATCTTTTGTAGTCAACGTCCTTTCTAGGTATATGCAGGAACCAAGAGAAAGTCATTGGAATGCAGTGAAAAATATACTTCAATATCTTCAAGGAACAAAAGATTTTGGACTTGAGTATGAAAGGAATAAAAAATTTAGACTTGCTGTCTAATCAGATGCAAATTTTATATCTATTGTTTCGGAGGATATGCTGGAGGATCTATGAGGAAACCCTAGCCTCAATTCAGCGCAGACTGCTGTAGACCATTCGCAGAACACTGGCGCAGCGATTTTTTAGTGACCAGCAGAGGTTAACTGACTCCTACTGATACGTCGGAATGGGCACAGAAGAGGGGGGGGAATCCCCCTCATATCGCAATATCGTCGCCAACAACCGCTCTGGTACTAAAGCGAAACGTCCCACATTCGAGCCGCCCTTGCAGGTATGTGAATAGATTTTGGCCAGAGAACAAGGCCTCATGAAGGAGATGGAGACAGAAGAGGGAACCTCCCATCCAAAGGCACCTCAAGGATGGGAGCCAGGTAAATGCATACCTCAAATGGAGAAAACACTAAGATACCTCATTAGCTCAACCAGAGTAGGAGAACACACCCAATTTATGAGAGAACATGCCCTCATTGGCAAGTTCTTGGGTCTCTGGCCAATAGAGAGGAATCTTAAAAAATGGATCAAGCACTGGTGGAACCCCAAAGGGGACTATGAGGTCCAACTCAGCTCCAAAGGCTTCTTCACAATCATTCTGTACAATACATAAGACAGAGACAAGATATTTGAGAAAAGGTCGTACTTCTACAACTCAGCAAGGCTATTCTTACACTTCTGGATTGAAAGATTTAGCCCAGAAAAGGAAGACTTCACCATGGCCCCTGTATGGATCCGCCTATATTCCTTACCGCAAGAGTTATAGCTGGAGGAGATTCTAATGGGCTTAGTTATCACTCTAGGACAGTATGTCAAAGCTTCATAGGCCACAAGACAGAGAAAATATACCTCATACACCAGAATCTGTGTCTACATGAACATTTCCAAGGCACTCCCTGGAGCGGTGACTCTCGAATACCAGGATGAGGACTGGCAACAAACTCTAGATTATGAACACATTCCCTTTCGCTGCAGGAGATTTCATGAGCATGACCACCTCTTCAGAGATTACCCCCTGATCAAACCAACCACCAAAGTAAATGACACCACATAGAAAGATGGCTTCACCACGGTTGCAGCAAAGAGGAGAAACCCACCAAGGAGGCAGATCCCAGACCCCAAACAAAAAATCAAAACCAAAAACTCTTATGAGATTCTGAACCAACTGCCAAAAGATGAGGAAATCCAAGATCCACACAAGGAATCACAACAGGCTCAAGGGGACACCCCAAATCCTTCCCCCCCTCCCCAAAGTCGTGAAACCTACATAGAAGAAAGAGGAGAGGGTGATGGGGATACCCCAATGCAGCTGGACGATAGAGATCTAGCGGGCATAGATCTAGAAAAGATTGAGGAGGCTTTGAATCAAAAGGACCTGCAGACCCTTCCTGAAGAACAACTACGCAAGGTACATAAAGTATTTCTCAATTCCTCAGCAGGATCCACAACACGCCTGGGTATAGCCACGAACACGAGTTCAGGCTCAAAAAGAGTCCTCCGCGAGAATAAAAGACAAGGGAGAAAAATAGCGCAACAACTTATCAAGGAGGCGGGCAATATCATGATAAATTAAGGTCATATCCACAAGCTTTCGAAGGGATACCTCCACCCAACACCACCCTCTTAATGATGAAGATCATCACCTGGAACATTAGAGGACTCAATGGCAGATCCAAACAATGGATCCTCCGAGCTTGTATCAAGGCAGAAAACCCAGACATTCTAATGTTACAGGAAACCAAATGTGCAGGAATAGAAGCTGAAATCATCTTCCAGCGTATCTGGGGAGAATTCAACTCCATATCAACAGATTCCACAGGAGCCTCAGGAGGTCTTGCTATCCTCTAGGACCCATCCAATATCACTATCAACAAACCCTTTTCAACTATAGGTACAATAACGACTCACTTCGAGGTCATTGGCTCGAATCAGGAAGGAGCCATCACTAATGTCTATGGCCCCCATAACCAACAGGACAAAGACAAACTCATGGAGCGGCTCGAACTGATCAAGACTCTGGTGACAACTCAAAACTGGATTTTAGGAGGTGACTTCAATATGATCCTGTCGTTGGAGGAAAAAATAGGCGGCACCAAGAAACTTGAGCAAGACAGCGGTAAGTTCAAAACTCTCATTGATCATCTAAAGTTAGTCGATATAGAAAATAACAATGGCACCTTCACCTGGTCCAATCGTAGATCGGGCAATCAACACATTGCTTGTCAACTGGACCGCTTCCTGGTCACTGAGGAACTAATGGAGACATGCTCTTATCTAGAAAGCCTTATTTTACCTAAATCTGGCTCAGACCATTGGCCTCTTTCTCTCAATCTAGACACGGGGGAGACACCCAAGTACAAGCCCTTTCGCTTCAAAAAATTCTGGCTCTTACACCCAGATTTCCATCAGCTAGCCAAATCCTGGTGGGCACAGGAGGAAATAGACCACGACACCAACATGTACAAATTCCAACATCGACTCAAAAACTTTAATCAGTTGTTGAAACAATGGAACAAGAATAACTTTGGAAATATACTTCAAAGCATAGAGGACATAGAGAGCAAGTTGGCGGAGATACAAAAAAACTTCATCTCAGGATCCAGAACCATTGAACTAATGAGAGAGGAGGCGAAGCTCCAAGAGAAATTAGAAGAGAGAAGAAATAAAGAGGAAGTTCTATGGAAACAAAAATATAGAGTACAATGGCTCAAGGAAGGGGAAAAGAACACAAAATGCTTCCACATAGCCATGATGCACCGCCGCCACGTCAACAGAATCACCCACCTAGAGGACAGCCAGGGAAACCCAGTCAAAGAACACTCTCAAATTGAGGCTGAGTTGATCAATTACTACCAGGACATGCTAACGGAAACCAAGGAGGACAGAATGACAACCATCCAAAGAGTCACCAGACACATACCCTCACTCATAACCCCCGAGAAAAACATCGCACTAACATGGCCCATCACCCAAGAGGAAGTGGATCAAGCAGTAAAATCCATGCCTCCGGGAAAGGCCCCCGGCCTGGATGGGTTCACCACGGATTTCTTCCACCATTGTTGGGACCTGGTCAGGAAAGAAGTATGGGAGGTAGTAGAAGAATTGAGAGCATCAGGCCTAGTCCTACCGGCTCTCAATGCCACCTTTCTCACCCTCATTCTGAAAGAAGAAAGAGTCACAGACCCTAGAAAGTTTAGACCCATCACCCTTTGCAATGTGATCTACAAAATCATAACGAAGGTGGTAGCCAATCGACTCAAACCCATTTTGACACATGTCATCTCCAAGGAACAAGCAGGGTATGTAGAAGGAAGACAAATCATGGATAGCGTCATCCTGGCTCACGAGGTCATCCACTCCCTCAAGACTTCAAGGACCCCAGGTATGCTAATCAAAATCAACCTTTCAAAATATTTCGACAGAGCCAGCTGGCAATACCTTCGAGTTGTCTTAGAATATTTTGGATTCAATCAGTGTTGGGTGAACTGGATCCTAAATCTCACCTCCTCATCCTTCTTCTCCATCCTAGTGAATGGGGTTCCATCCATACCTTTTTCACCTTCCAGGGGCATCAGGCAAGGGGACCCCCTCTCACCCTTCTTGCTTGTACTTATGGCAGAAGGTCTGGGATGATACATTAAGGCAACAATCACTGACGACTCTCTCAAGGGCCTGCCCCTGCACAACATTCAACCAACGCCCTCTCATAGTCAATTTGTTGATGACACCCTCCTTCTGAACTCCCCAATGGTCTGGGAGGCCAACCAGCTCAATTCTATCCTCTCTGATTTCACTGAAGCCTCAGGCATGTCCCTAAACTTAGATAAATCCAAACTCTACTTTTTCAACACACCGGCTTATGTTCCAATCCATATTTCCAGACTTCTAGGAATACCCAGGAGCTCCCTTCCATCTAACTATTTAGGAGTTCCTCTCACGGGTGCGGCTGCCAGATCCATTTCCTGGGACAACCTTCTCCTTTCCATCTCCAACAGGCTAAGAAATTGGACCTTCAGACCCCTCAACATTGCTTCTCGGCTGGTCCTCCTCAAGTCCATCCTGCAAGCCCTACCTACCTATCTCTTCACCGCCCTTACTGCTCCTAAATAGGTAATTAGAGCCATCAGAAACCTCCAGCGAAACTTCCTCTATCATGGTCACCAACCCAACAAGAAATGGGCTCTAGTAAACTGGGACAGACTCTATACGCCTAAAAGCCAACGAGGACTGGGACTCCGAGATCCAGGGAAACTCAATCAAGTAATGGGAGCCAAAATCTGGTGGCGATGGCTAAAAACCCCAACAGCTTCCTGGGCACAAATGTGGAAGCAAACGTATGCCCCCCTTACACCAGATAATCAGCTAATCAAGCACAATAATCAAATTCAGGGTTCCAATATATGGAACACATCATGGAAAAATCGCACGCTGGTCCAAAATCATGCCTTTTAAGAGGGCCGAAATGGAGAAAGCGCCATGTTCTAGCAGGACTCATGGTAGCAATTCAAACCCCTGAACAAAATGGAGGAGCTATCCAATCTCAAAAGAGATCTCAATCAGGATACCTCCTTATGGTTAAAGGACCTATGGAAGCCTCAAGAAAAAAGGCATCAATGGCGCCAATGGAAAGTCTCTAATCATGATCTCAGGGTCCCAGAAAATCTCAATCTGCATTGCTGGCAATTTCAAGCCAACCGTCGGAAAATACCCAAAAGAGAAGAGTCAGACATCCTCAGCTGGGGGTATTCAACAGCTGGCACTTTCTCAATAAAATAAACTTACTTCTTACAGGGCAATCACCAAGACAAAAACAAGGAGCCCATATGGAGCAAAGTTTGGAACCCCACTCTCTGGCCTAAGGTCTCCACCTTCATGTGGCTGGTGGTACACAACCGATCCCTAACCTGGGAAAACCTCAGGAAAAGAGGCTTCTTTGGACCTTCTCTATGCATTCTCTGCTACCAACAAGAGGAAACCAAAGAACATATCTTCAATGGCTACGACTTCAGCCAACAAATTTGGGACCAAGGAGCGCAAATCCAACCAACATCGGAGCAGCCTCAATGAAACAATTGAGAATTGGGACTCTATCACTTACAACAATCCCCTTCTGAATCACATCTGGAAGCTTCTACCAGGATTCACCCTCTGGAAAATCTGGAAGGAACGGAACAAGAGAATTTTCCACTTCCAAGATTCCACATCGGATGCCACCTGGGAGAAAATCAGCTC
The DNA here is from genome assembly GCA_000966675.3 of Picea glauca. Lineage (NCBI taxonomy): Eukaryota > Viridiplantae > Streptophyta > Pinopsida > Pinales > Pinaceae > Picea > Picea glauca. The sequence goes on along the minus strand of JZKD02S1646636.1, from coordinate 38,458 downwards.
ACTAATTAAGGAAACTATCAGAAGTAAATCATGGAAAGAAGAGGATCTTAACTGCAACCCAGAGGAATAGTGCATTCTTCAAAGTTGGCAACCCATTCTAATCAATCAACCAATACCAAAAATGCACAAGCACCAACACACTAGTCCAACCACCTGGTCCCCCCCTCCAACAAATTTCATAAAAATAAATTTTGATGGGGCTTCTAAGGGCAACCCGGGACCAACAGGATATGGAGCAGTACTCAGAAATTCAAATGGAAAGATCCTTTGTCTAGTTGTTGTCTTCCTAGGGGAAACAACCAACAATGTGGTAGAGCTAACGGGATTATTGAGGGGTCTCCAAGCATCTATTGACAATTATCACCACAAGATTATCTTGGAGGGGGACTCACAAATTGTCATCAAGTTAATCACCAAGATTCTTCATGGAGGCCATCCTTCAAAAATATCACCAAGTTGGCGACTCTCTAGATTGCTAGAAGACTTTACCTGCCTCCTCCAACCCCATCTCAGCATCATACCCTCCCACATGAAGCAAGATGCAAATGGGACAACAGATTACCTAGCAAACGAAGGAGTCAAAATGGAAACCGAACACTTCTGTTGGGAGGCCCACATCTCGAAAGACTCAGACATCTCCACTCAGTGCCAAACCTTAGCCACCAGAGATCTAAAACCCCTGGATGGGGTGCCATGTCGCAAACCAGAGACACGCGGGACAACGCCGGGATGCAACATTAACGCATCCATCGGTGACCATCCCCTCAGTCATTAACCAAATATGAATCTGCGCAGCCACATCCAAGCGATGAGCCCCTTCACACAAGTGATTGATATAGTGCACCAGCGCACTCAGCAGCAAGCCTTAATGGCTATGGCGGTCACGGTTTCCCTCTTTCTTATCACCCGCCTTGATGGAATGGAGTGACATTCGCCCATCACAGCATCGAGTGCTAAGTTCATTTCACCAGAGAAGCAGTTTGGGGACCCTTTGAAGCTTTGGAGCAGATCCTTCCACCCGCAAGGAACCCTGGTCATCTCCAGGGTCTCCACCATGCCCAGAGCACGAGGTAAGAAGAAATTTGAGTAGGCGTTAGCCATGGCGTCCCTCCAAAGGCATAAGAAACCATGAATTCCTCCAATGGAATACGTGAAAGAAATTACCTTGGAAGGCGCCATGCAAAGCTATCCCAAGCTCCCTTTGTTCACAGTCCTGGACAATTGGAATCCACCCATCGATTTTGGCTCAGACGACAAGCTTCCGCCTTTGTGAAAACTGCTTGGTTCTAGAGTCAATAGCCCAGTGGAGAATTTTACCACCTGCTATGTAGAAGAAGAGACCCCGTCTGGCACACAGGGAACCAGAGACTCACCCCCCGGTGCACCTATGGAGGGAACAACCCAACTTTCCAACCAATCGGCACATTTAAGTGAGGGAGCAACAGGGCCCATTCCTCCAGCCTCCATCGACAACCACTAGCAGGACCAACAACTCTTCACCAACTCGGGATATCTCGCTCTCATCTTCGACCTAAGGAGTCTTTTGGACGACTATGTCTTCTGCCTCGCCCGAATCGATCAACGACTTGACATGTTGTTCGCGGCTCATTCCAGAAATCTTCCTAAGCGGCAATGCCCAACGTGCGCGCAGGCTTATGCGCTTCCAGCAGGATGGTGAAAGAATGGGGGCGAGGATGATCTCACCGGATAAGAGGTTCAATGATGTTCTTGGTTAGAAAATTTTTCTGTTTCCAAACCAGGCCTATGCCCAGTCAGATCTTAGTTATTTTGCAACTAGTTTTCGGCATACAGTTTAAACTTAATGGGAGGCAATCCTGGTTTCCTTCAGGCAGGATGGTATACTCTGATAGTCTTGTTTATTGGGAAACAAATGGCACAGGATGCTCAACTGTATCGGTTTCCTGTTTAGGTGGGACAACTGGCTTCGTAAACAGTCATTGTAACTTGCTAATGATAATATAACATGTCCTATCCTTTTTTACTTAAAAAAAAAAAAATCAGATGCAATTTTTTCTAGAGATGTTGATGACATGGCATCTATTTCTGGATATTTAATGAGCATGGGATCATCAACTATTGTTCCCTGGAGTTGTAAGAAACAATCCATAGTTTCAAATTCAACAACAAAAGCTAAATATATCTCACCTTGGGAAGCAACTTGCGAATAGTATGGTTGCGAAGAATTTCGCAAGATCTTAAAGTTGTTCACAATGAAGCTACTTCCTTATTCATTGACAACCGATCAATGATAAAGTTAGCCAAAAATACATTTTTTCATTCAAAGACAAAACACATTGATACAAAGTACCATTATCTTCAAACTCTCATCATCAAGGGAATCATCAATCCAACTTATTATCCAACAGAGGATCAAATGGTCGACATTTTCACTAAATCTCTTGGAAGAATTAAATTCACTAAGTTCATAGCTGAGCTTGGTATTCTCTCCAAATAAATTTTGTATCAAAGGGGGGATTGTTATAAATTATGATCCAAAGTATGAATTTAGTGAATAAATGTTTTATTCAATAAAACATCAATGCAAAAGGACACCTACATGCTTACGTGATTATGTGAGGTGTCCAAGTTAGTTTTAGTAAGTTCTAGTTAGTTCTAGTTAACAATATTTTTAGTTATAGTTTGTGGGGTATTAAACCAATTCACTATTCTACGTGAGGTGGGTTTTTTCCCCTTATCCCTCACTCTTATTGTTGTAATATTTCCCTTCATCAATAACAACTATGTGTCTGAGGACACTTTGTCAATGACTTTCTCTACCAAAATGCTTCAATATCCCTCTTGTAGATCTTGTAATAGTTTTTTTAGAAAATTTTTAGTAGTTTGATGAATTTGTAGCAATTTTCACTATCACTTCATTATGCTTAATCTTATCGATATGCAAGGACTAATGTATAAACTAAAATAGACCTGAAAAGACAAAAATGACAAAGTGTATTGTTATTGTTGATTATAGAATGGAGGCTTGTAATTGTGGTGATTAGGGATGAAAATAGTAAAGGCAAGTGAGTGAAAAAAAGGGTTACAAGTGGTGAGGTGATATACAAAGGTATATGGTAGAAAATAATGAAGAAATTATTGAGGGCATGAAATAAGAGGATCATAAAATGTGAGTGAAATGAGAGAGTAGAGGATAGTAAAGAAATAGGTCGAAAAATAAGGATAAAAATAAAACATTCATAAAGAGAGGGAAGAATGATTAATAGGATAAAGAAAGTGAAAGGGTTTGAAATTCAACAACCATAAGAAGCAACAAAAGACCTTTAATCAACCTAAGATGAGAAGGTGTTGAGCCCACACAACACCCTCCCTAATTTCTTCTTTTACCTTTTCTCTACGAGAAGAAATTGGGTCCCCCTACATAACTTTTCTACTGGAAAGCATCTTAGACTCGCTCATGCAAATAACAAAGCCCAAGTCGCTTTTCCCACCCTCCATACTTTACCATTCGTAATGTTTTCTTAAGATCACTTTGACCTGTCAATACACAATATCAATAAGTTCCCTCTTCCCTCACCAATACATAGTGTGTTGACAAACATCCTTCTTCCTCTGCCAATACAAAAATTATTGGCGAGTTAATGATTACCCCACCGATAAATCAACAATATTTCCTTTCATCATTCGTTGATACATGGTGTATTGGAGAGGCTCCCCTCATCTTTGTCAATACACAGTGTATTGATGAGGTTCCCCTCATGTTTGATGATACATGGTGTATCAATGAGGTTTATTTTTCTTCCACTGGCATATCATGTATCAACAAGCTTCCATTCTTTCTCTCTGATACACCATTGGAAAGAGTTCTTTATACCTTGTTCTTAAAAGGTATTGCATGTCATTTGTATAAGGTGAAGGGAGGGGGCCCAACCCACGACCTCTCCATTTGTTAACATTTAATAATGAAGATGGAGAGGGAGGGGCATGGACACCCCCCCTCCTTTTTGTACATACGTCCTCACTTGGAAAATTTAAACACTTTGACCATGAGGGGAAGAGGGGGGCCCACAACCGCCCCCCTATTTTATTTTATTTTAATGGATTTAATTATTAATTTATTTACCCCCCTTCTCAATTTTTTAAAAGAAAATTAAACTTTTCAACCAAACCTTCATGTGGACCTATCCACAATGAAACCATTACACATTGAGTTAATCCAACTCAGCACACAACACATTGATGATGTGAAAACATGAACTAAGCCTCAAAATCACAACGATCATTTACGGATTCTTACAACTTGATGCGACTAGAGCTCCTCCAACATTATAAGACTTACCTCAACCCTCAACTCACCAACAAATGAAGTCACATATTCCTCGTCGATACACCCATGACTAGAGTTAATCACTTGATATTCATCAATACATACTAAATATTTCATGATCGTCGTGTTGGTACATAGGAGAGTTCATGTTTAACTTACCGATATAGAGGAGATTTATTTCTCATCATGTTGATACGAGGACAACACCATCCCAAACTACTTTTTGTATTTTAACTATAACTTTTGACTCTGGTACTCGTTTCACATGTTCCTTATACCATTGGAAATGTATTTTCGAGATATATTGCTTCACAATTATATTATTTGAGAAAGTCCTCACTTATTTTTCACATGTTTTATAATTAATATATAACACATTATAAATAGTCCTAGAGGACATAATACCTCAACCAAGAGCAGAGGAACCAGGAACCAAAATCAGGGAAACATATAGAAACTTTCAATTAGTTAATTTTTTAGTTCTATAGTTTGAAAGAGACACTTAACGAGATACCTTTATCCACATATGTTGAGACACTCTCATAAAACACTTTAAAATAAGTATTTATGGTTTTGGTTATTAATTATATGGATTATATAGACTTGTGACATCACATTATGGCCAGGGGTGCCCCTATTGCATGAATCCATGGCTCAAATATTGTTTTATTGACGATTCTTAGAACTAGGTTTTTGCTTAATAACATGCAACACAATTTTCACATCAAAATGTAAATTTTGGAAAACATTTTCTCAAGAGAATGCAAATAGCATGCTCATGTTTTCCTTTACCAAACATTCTTGCAAGAACTTACATAACTCTATTTTTCTACATAGTTTGGTTTTTATGTCCGATTCACCATGTGTCCGTGAATCACTCTAAGATGAGAGTTGCAACTTTCCATAAAACAAAAATCAAGGCTCAAATAAATGAGTGATCAATTTTATTTTAATCATGTCATTGTATTATAGCTAGGGGCACCTTTGTCCCATTTGTCCATGGCCCAAATCTTGATTTATTTGATGCTTCCTAGAACCAGGGTTTTGCTTATTAAGAGGAAATGTAATTTTTGGATTCAAGGATCAATTTTTGGAAACTATACCTCAAAAGCGTGTGGAAAATGTGCTCACATTGGCCTTTCCCAAACAATCTTAAAGGAGCTTACGACACTCTTTTTTCTACAAATTTTGGTTTTTATTCCCTCGAGGTCAATTCATCATGTGTCCCTGAATGGTTTTAGGATGTGAGATGCAACTAGCCATAAAACGAAAAAAGAGATTTGCATCAATGAATTGTCAATTTTGTTGGAATCATGAAATCACATTACAACTAGTGGGGAACCCTTGTCCCATTTGTCGATGGCCTATATATCTTTTTATTCGATGATTCTTGGAGCTAGGGTTTTTCTCAATAAGAGGCAACACAATTTTTGCATTTAAGGATCGAACATGGAGAACTTTTCCCCTATTCTATGGGAAAAGTGCTCAAGTCAATATTTCCAAAACATGCTTGCAACAGCTTACAAAACTCTTTTTGTCTTGGACATAGCCATAGTTCATGAACATATGTTAGCTTGGATAAGCCATTTTCATGAACATGTTCATTTCAAATGTTCACAAACATAGTCATTTTTCTTGGAACATTTTCATGAGCATAGTTATAGGATAAACAACCGATATTGATTATCTTATGGTGTTAAGATAAGATAATCTCTGTCTCTCTCTCTCTCTCTCTCTCTCTCTCTCTCTCTCTCTCTCTC
>JZKD02S1646625.1:116131-137091 GCA_000966675.3 Picea glauca | reverse complement strand
AAAGTAACCATAAAGAACAAGTACCCCTTGCCCAAGATCGATGATCTATTCGATCAGTTGGGAGGTGCGTCTATTTTCTCAAATATTGACTTGAGGTCGGGATACCATCAAGTCCAAATCAAGGGTGAATACATCCATAAAACCACTTTCCAGACATGGTATGGTCACTATGAGTTTGTGGTAGTGCCATTTGGGTTAACCAATGCCCCTACCACTTTCATGTTCTTAGTGAACAATGTACTCAGTAAATTTTTAGATAAATTTGTACTAGTTTTTATTGATGACATATTAATCTACTCTAAGAATAGAGAAGAGCATGAAGAGAATCTTAGACTTGTGCTGCAAGTGCTAAGAGAGAATCATCTCTATGCTAAACTCAACAAACGTGACTTCCACCAGAAGCAAATACATTACTTGGACATGTTCTGTCCAAGGAAGGGGTAACAGTAGATCCTGACAAGATCAGGTCTATCATGGAATGGCCTACCCCAAATGATGTTTCAGACATCAGATCCTTTATGGGATTATCAGGATAGTATAGGAGATTTATAAAAGGATTCTCCAGGATTGGTTGTCCAATCACTACCCTCCATAAGAAGGGGACAAAATTCTTGTGGACACATAAATGTGAAGAAAGATTCCAAACCCTGAAACATCTACTGACCCATGCACCCATGTTGAAAATCGCTGACCCAGAAGATGACTTCCTTGTGTGCACAGATGCCTGTAAGGAAGGGCTCGGAGGAGTCCTTATGCAGAAAGGAAGTGTGATTTTATATGAATCCCGAAAATTGAATGAACATGAAGTCAACTATGTGACTCATGATATAGAACTAGCTTCCATAGTGCATGCCTTGAAAATGTGAAGGCATTACCTCTTGGGAAGAAAATTTGTACTTATGACAGATCACTGTGGATTGTGATATTTGTTTGACCAACCAAAGCTCAATGCCAGACAAGATAGATGGATGGCCCTCCTTAGAGAATTTGATTTTGAAATCAAACACATTAAAGGGAAAGAAAATAGGGTGGTCGATGCCCTTAGCAGAAGAATGAAAACAATTCACCTGGCAGCGGTGAGTACCTACGAGACAGATGTCAAGAACAGAGTCAGAAATGCACAAGCGACAGATCCCTTCGTTCAGACCGTGACCCTATACCTACAACAATAACCCTCTGGAGTAAAATATGAAGGCTACCAGATGACCAAAGGAGGTATGCTCACTTACAGAGATAAATTATATGTTCCAAATTGTGACGACTTGAAGAGGTTCATTATGGATGAACTACATAAAAGACCATATACTGGCCACCCAGGATACCAGAAAATGATCACTGCCACCCAGAAACAATTTTATTGGCCTGGATTGAAGAAAGACAAAACCAAATATTTGGCCCGATGCATAGAGTGCCAATAGGTTAAAGCAGAACATCAACACCCAGCAGGACTATTCCAACCTTTACCCATCCCAGAATAGAAATGGGAAACCATCTCCATGGATTTTATCACTGGATTTCCAACTTCAACCAAATAGAATGATGCTATTATGGTAGTGGTGGATAAAAAGAGAAAGTCTGTTCATTTCATCCCCGTCAAATCAACCTGCAAGGCGATAGATATCACCCAGTTATTCATGAAAGAGGTATTCAGATTGCATGGTATGCCAAAAGAGATAGTGTTTGACAGAGACACAAAATTTACTTCCAATTTTTGGAAATCACTGATGGATGGTTTAGAAACCAAATTGTTGTTTAGCACCGCCTATCACCCTCAAACCGACGGACAGAAAGAAAGAGTGAATCAAATATTAGAGGATATGTTAAGGATGCATGTAATGCATCAACCCAGGAAATAGGAAGACTACCTGCCATTGGTAGAATTCGCCTACAACAACGACTACCAAGCATCCTTAAAGATGAGTCCCTTCGAGGTCCTCTATGGTAGGCCGTGTAATACTCTAGTCAGCTGGAGTAATCCTGCAAATAGGATTTCTTTTGGACCTGACATGTTGAAAGAAATGGAACATCAAGTGACTCAGATAAAACAAAATCTGAAGGACGCTCATAACCAACAGAAAAGTTATGCTGACCAAAAGAGAAATCCAAGAGAGTTCAAAACGAGAGATCATGTATATCTAAGAGTTAGGACCAGGAAGAGTTCCCTGAAAATGGGAGCTTGTGCCAAGCTGGCACCCCGGTATTGTGGACCCTTTGAGGTTCTAGATAGAGTGGGACCTGTAGCCTATCGGCTAGCACTTCTTCCCACCGTATGTTTTCCATGTTTCATTATTAAAGAAATATGTACATGATGTTAATCATATAATTGACTGGTCTGTGATCCAAGTGGAACCGGAGTGAGAATTTCTACTAGAACTCGAATGCATATTGGGCAGAAAGGAAACCACGCTCTGGAACCGAACCATTGCACTGGTCAAGGTGCAGTGGAAACATTTTGGCCCAGATGAGGCTACATGGGAAATGGAGGATGCCATGAAATAGGCATATCTGATTTTGTTTACATCTGTACATGCATGACATGTTGATAGATAGAACATCGAGGACAATGTTCCTTTAAGGGGGAGGGAATTGTAACACCCTGTTTCCCCCAGTTTGTAAAAATAACTAGACTGGCCAAGAACTGTGGAAAAACTCAGAAATGAGAATGTGTGATGTGAATGGACCTTGTGGAAAAGGTCGATGAATTTGAATAATATTATGAATTTATATTGTAGGACTGCTGAGAGGGGATATGATGAAAAAGAGACCACGATGGCTGAAGAAAGGCGGTGGAAGGCACTTGGAAAGGTGGTGTTAACTTCCACTGAAAATCAATACCGTATTTGGACTTCACTGGCCTGAAGAACCAAAAGCGGCTCGCTGGCCCAGGATTAAATGTATCGTAGGCTGGTAGGTAGATGGCTCCTCAGGAATTAATGAGGGATGGGGAGGTGAATTGCCCATCCATAGAGCCATCATGCTTGACCAACGCGAGGGAAATCGCGCCACACGCAACCTCGCAAGAGGATAAGGTGTGGGGGAGAAGCGATTGGGGGGTGGACGATAGGGGAGAAAGAGCACTCTGGAGATATGTAGAGTGAGTGATAGTAGAGAGGAAGGAGAGTAACCTTCGCTCCTGGTCACTCGCAAACAGAGACGCAGTCTCACAACATCATGGTCCCATCTCGGGGGTGGCTAGTGGTAAATCCGCTGGGAGTCGTTGAGCCTACGCTTGGGTGGAAACAAGCACCCCTCTGATCAATTGCATAACCCTTAGTGTTACTTAATGATAAGTATTTTGCCTTTGGCATCTTGAAATATATGTATTCTGACATTTATGATCATAAGCTATGAAATTGTGAATGATTTCATTATAAGAATGTCTGTATGGTGTCTTGATCAGTACTGGTAGTTGTATGTTTATAATGGAAAGACTACGTATGGCTGATGATCTCATAAATCGTTATTTATATGCATACTAATGTAATTCAAACTTCACGCCTGGTTCTCTAGAGAGGGATACCCTTATCTGCCTCAGATAGTACCCTGGGTAAACCTCCCCATAGAGATACCCTTCTTGAAAAGCCCATCAAGAGCCTGGAAGGAGGATGTGAAGGCACAAGGCATTAAGAAATACCTGATAAGTATCAAATCGATGGATGAGATCCCGTCGGGAGATCTGTGGTCACTCAGGACCGTCAGATAAGAAGAATAAGTTGGAAAGTTAAGTGCCTGAACCTTGACAGGTGGTGATCGACGGACGAGATTCCGTCGGGAAATCTGTGGTCACTCATGACCATTAGATTTGGTAGGAGAAAGTAGGATGTTAAGTGCCTTACCCCTCTGACTTTTTTTTTCTTCGTGGGTAGAAAATAGGTCAGGACCTTAGATCCCCAAGGTCCATGAGAGAATCCAGACTGTTGATATTTCCACATCTAGGGAGTCGTGGGAGAGCACACAAGTTAGGAACCTGTCTGAGCCGTCAGATCTCGGCTGGAAAAACCGACAGCCATTGGATCTGTCAGGATATACCCAAGGGATAAACCCCCAGTGAATAGGGGCAAAAGCCCTGAAATAGATCTGGACTATCCGAATAACGGAGGCCACGTGTCAAGAGATTTTCCACTTCAGGAAATCGGGAGTCAAGAACTCGGGAGTTCTGGTGACGAAATATCGGGGCATTCCATGGTAGAAACCCCGAAGTAGATTCGGGTCATCCGATTAAAGGAGGCCACGTGTCATGAGATTTCCCATTTCGGGAAATCGGGAATCAAGAACTCGGGAGTTCTGGTGACAAGAGATCAGGATGTTCCATGGTGGAAACCCCGAAGCAGTCGTAGACCGACCGATTTCGGGTGGCTACGTGTCGAGAGATTACTCGTTTCGGGAAATTAGGGATCAAGGATTCAGGAGTCCCGTTGACAAGAGGTTGGGATCTCGCCTTGAAAAATCCTGACGGAAGAGAGACTGTGGTCATATGGGAAGAGGTCATATTGACCAAGGCATAACCCAAGGGGCCAATCACCGATTTAGGCTTGTTTGGCACTTCGACGTTTCGGCACTCGGGATACCGAAGGGAATGTTCCCTTGTTCTCTCAAACCTTGAAATGTAGACTTATAAATATCGAGATGTTAACATGTGGTTAAGCTCCGATGAACGGACAAGATCCTCTCAGAGGATCCAAGGTTTGGGATGACCATGAAATGTGAGGAAGAGACGTCGGCTTTAAGATGGGTCGTGAATACGCATTAGGGTAAGTGGCGAGTAGATCTGGATGACTAGAGTCCACCCACCCAGATCTATGGCTGAGGCTTCATTCCATAGCCCCCTTGTTGTTATGCCTTTAGCGGTGAGGGGGGGGTCCGGAATCGAACACGCAAGTCTTGAATGGTCAGGATTTATTCTCCTTGATCAATGGCATTCAGGTGAATTCTGGACCCCCCTTGCCATTCTGCCTTTAATGGGGGGTGGGTGTCCAGAATGGTGTGGCGTGTGAAGTGGGACCCTCCTCCTTTCATGTCGCCCTCTGGGTTGTGTTACCCCTCTTTCCACCTATACTCCACTCAACTGCATGACAAGGCTGTTCCTAATGGCCATTCGCTAACCCTGTTGGGATTCGTCCCTATTGGCCAGTCACTAGCCCTTTCGGGGTTCGACGGTTGTAGAGTCGAACGATTCGACATTTCTGTAGCGCCGAGGCATGAAATACAAGAAGCGCCATGATTATTTGACCTGTGAGACTGACCCGCGATGACATGGGAGAGAGAGAGAGTTAGCTTACGCTAGGCCTCCATAGATATTTCGGGCGCTATGATTATGCAGAAATCAATGAAAACTTGATTATGGTAGTGGGTGTGTTACACTAATGAATATTAATTGCTAAGTTCTATGTTAAGTATTGTGATCAAAGATCGGTGTCCTAGCTAGGTTGTAAACACTTGAGTCCTACAACCCCCCCTCCCTCTACCTCAGGTGAGACTTCATCTGCTTCGCAGGTGTTGCCGAAAGGGCTGGTAGTTAGAGTTTTGTTGGTGCGTTGTTGAAGCGTTGAACCCTGGGTCTTCCCCTATGCCAAAAAATGGTTCGGTTGCCAGGACCTAAAACTGTGAATGTTGGGAACTGAAGAAAAGAGAAATCTCTATGCGTAGATCTGTTGCTGTAGTGCACAGTATTCTACTTGAATTTTGAATCTCCATGCTAAGAAGGGAGCCAGATCTGAAGAAAAGAGATAATATTTTAAAGCTTTATGCTCTGATAAAGGTAAGATAAGTGGAAATTTTTGTTTCAAAAGAATGGATCTAGGTATGTTTGATAGATTTTGCACTAGTCTGAAAACTAGGGCACAACTAGAAGAAAGAAGATTTGATATGAATAGATCTGATAAAGTTAATGAAAGATATGTTATTCCTATGCATAGAAAGAACTTTTGGACTAACAAGGGGATGCAGGACCCTAGAAAGAATTTTTTGCACGTCCATCACTGTGATCCCAGTGCGTAGTACAAGAAAGGTTGGGGATCATTTAAGAGAAAGAGGGGATTGACTCTCTGTTATAATTGCAGAAGACCGGGACATCTTGGTAAGGAATTCCCTGGTAGAGGTCCTATTTGTCTTTGTTGTAAAGCTATTGGACACGAAATTTTGGATTGTCCTAGAATGATTGCTAAAGTTGAAAAGATGAATATGAGACAAGAAAACCATGAAGAAGGTCAAGAGACTAAGGATATGCTAGAACACCAGAAAGAATCAGAGGCTATATTATTGTAGATGAAAGAAAAACTGAATGATCATAGAGACATCGGTTTACCGGAGATCTTAAAAGAGAAGCAGTGCATAGAAACAAGAATAGGAGACTTCGACATAGACTATGTATTGGATGCAGAAACACATGTGAACATTATGCCAGAAAGTACTTGGGAAATTTTTGGAAAGCCTGTTATGATTCCTTCATTGGGAGGAATAGGATTGTTTGAAGGAAAGTTGATAACCCTATGTGGAATACTTACTCATGTACCTATGAGTACTCATGGAACATTGACAGAAGAAGAATTCGAGGTCATTAAGTTTATTCAGAAAAATGCTCATTTTGCAGTTTTGTTAGGAAGGACTTGGATTGAGAGAGACCAAATTTGAAGGAAAGAAGAAGAGGAAGATATAGAACAGAAAAAACAAGAATTAAGGGATTTCATGGCTAGGAGAATAGCACGCTTAATAGAAGAACAAGAAGACAAGTCGAAGCAACTAAGGGCCCGAGACCTAGATGTCGAAGTTGAAATCACGCAAGAAGGCTTAAAGAACTTATCCATGCAGAAGATAAGAGCACCTACTCCAGAAATAGTAAGAGAAGAAGTACTACCCTCGAACCCTGTGAATGACCCTCAATAGTGCGAAGTTATTATGATAACAAAGATAAGAACAAGCATGGAAAAAGGAATCCAGAGATGCAGATCACAGGGAATAAAGAGAGAAAGCTCAGTAAGAAGAAATAAAAGCTAGAAAAATTACAGGACATTCCAGAGAGGACTTCACAGAAGGAATGCTTGCAGAAATTGAACCTCGTCGGAATAGCAGAACAATGCAGACTGACACTTCGCCATGACGAAGCAATATGACCGTTGGAGGCATGCCGACCATTGGAACGATGCTCCAGAATGGCTAGAAACACAGTTATTGTCAAAAATATAGCCATTTGACCGTTGGGACCACGCCATAACGGATGGAATCGTATTTATTAAGGCATTCCTGCCCATTGGAGGAATCCGTTATGGAATTGTCTATTTAGAATTTCGCATGTCTCACTAGGGAAACTTTTAAAAAATGAGATATTCGATCCCATAGAGAAATGATTGCTACCACGCTGTGCATTTGAGACCTTGCCAACCGATTCATTTACCTTGAGCGTATGTTCACTTATCCGAGATATCTAATCTAGAGAGTGCATGTCGGATGACCTTAGCGCAGTAGAGAAGTTTGTCGAGGATATATTAATAGACCTTATGGCTGAGAAGGTCATTTTCATAGGAGAACAGGCTTTGTCGACGAGAGGATTGCAAGCGTCCCCATCGACTGCACGTCGATCTGCGACATCTCGAACTGCGACAGAGAAAATAAGTAAGCACCGCGACGACCTAGCGAATGCGAAGCTCATCCTGTCAGTATTGAAAAACTATATCTGGCCTCTAGCTAGCATGTTTAGTCATTACAATGTCCAGACATATTTCGACTATACAATGATCACTGTGTACCTCCAGAAGGGGATACGTGTAGTTGGACCGCAATTGGGACAAATTCTAATGCTCAAAATCAGTGATTTCAACTTAGGAGATCGCAAGAATTATGGAATGCTCATGCCACATAAGTACTTAACAAAGACAATGAGGAATAAGCTAAATATAGTCCCCTAGTCGTGGACCATGGACATTACGAGATCAACAATCCTTAATGTGATGACGATACCACACTTCAAAAAACATAAGGAGGTTAATGCATGCATTAAAATACTCCTGTGGCGGGAAATACTCCTGTGGTGGGTACTGTGGTTGGATAGGTGCATCACTGTAGATCTGACGTTGATCCACCAGATCACTGGATTGAGCATGCAGGTACCAAAACATCAGGATTTTTACCCAGGGAAGGCTGCATATCGCACCCTGGTGCAGTGAATAAAGGACACCCATGGCGATATGGAGAAAGGGAAGCGGGGCTACAAGGTAGCCTCCATCCAAAATGGCGCAGTGTGCCTAGATTGTCAGCTAAAACTAGGAAATATAATCAGGAAGAACTGACCAATGTAGGTCACGGGGTTCGTCGTTGACCTCGTAGGAAAGTGCATCGAAGGGATGCAGATGAACTAGGTGAGCTCCCTCGTTAACCAGCTGGAGAAAGATTTCTATGAAGTGAAAGACCAAGGCTACGAGTTTCACTTAAGTTGGTTGCTGATTCTCATTGCCTTTGTCGCTTGGGAGATGACAGAAGGAGAAACCTTTCCTAAAGTGGAGTTGCATGAACCATTAGCCACGAGGTTCACCACTTTGTGGTACTTGAGCGATATGGAGAAGCAGTGGAAATCGAACGTTGTCTTCCACATTTGCTATCTATAGCTCACACAAGCCATTGATTCATTCCCCTGAATGATTCTGAATACACTCAAGAACTTCATTTACATTACTTCATTTACAAGCACTTAACACATTACTGCGCGCAGGGATGAAACCAAGGAGGAGCTGCAGTCATACTGTAAATTCACAGATGAAGACATGGAGGAGATAACTAAGGAATTTCTGGTTGAATTCCTTGTACCAGTCGAGCATACAAAGGTATTCAACTTTGATATCAATGGAATTCATATGGTCACCCAAGAAGAATATGAGGGACCCAACAACAACAAGAAGAAAAAGAAGGAAGAGGTGCAGGAAATAAACAACGCGTTGGAGGAAACTGCGTCGGAGTCACCTGGAGGAAGAGGAGATGACAAAGTAGAACAAAAAGAGGACAAAGGGGAAGAATACAAGAAGGAACAGGGTTAAGTGACACCTCATAAAGATCCCCTTATAGAGGCCGAGACATTAAATAAAAGAAAGGTTTCTCCAAAGAAACTCTTAGCGCGGAATAATTCACGAGCCAATAAGCCTAAATTACATACTGTACTTACGATGGATGATATTGACCTCATTATAGCATCTGTATTAGATACCTCGGAGGAAATTTTGCAGCAAAATGAATCCAAACAGGAGACAATGTATGACAGGATCGAGGTAGAGCTCAAAGGGGTACAACAGGCTCTCTATTTGAGCTGCACAGTGTCTACTGCATCGTTTTCATAAGGGGGTCTAGAAATAGGAGATGATCCTGGCCAACTACGCAGATTAGCATATGTGATAGAGGCTCACCTTCATCGAGTGCAGGAAGAAAACTAATAGGCCACAAAGGCCTTGAAGAAATAAAAGGAGGAAGCCCTAGAGAAAAGTTGGGTTGCGAAAGCAAGAGAAAGACGACCTCCGAGCAAAGTTTAAAGAACACAGAGAGCAGATCCAGAGAGAGAAAGATTTGTTTCTCGCGGAGCAGATTGGAGTTAGAGAAGTAATCACTCGAGCACTTCACTCTGTGCTAGGATTGGCATAGATGGAAGAAGAGACAACTGAGATCCAAGTGGGGAATATCACTGAAGACATTCAACAACTTCAAGAAAGAGTAACAGAATTGGAATTGCAAGTAGTGTCGAGGACTCTGCAGGAAGTGAGAGAATAGAGGGAAGAAACTTCCTGAAGCGCAGTCGAAAGAATCAAGGCATTGGCATTAGAATGCAAGAAAATCAATAACCAAAGTGCGCATACCGATGAGCTCCTTGCAGAGGACACAGAACTAAGAACATTAGAAGCACATCTTTAGGAGGCAAAGCAACAAAAATCGACAGTGCAAGCGTAGCTGAATCTTCCTTCAGCAGTTAAGAATATGAAAAGGTCACAAGAATAGCGCGTAGTTCAACAACAGGTCCATGCTAGCTAGAGTAGAGTCATGGAAGTGACCCAGAGACTCCAGCCAGTACAGGACGAAGCCTACACACATTTCGAGGAGATCGAGGGACAAGGTGCACAACTGGAACAAGTGGTCACCATAGTGGAACAACGCTTGGAAGGACCTGTCAACGAGACAATCATTTAGGATTTCACCGAGTAGGAGGCTCTTATGAAGCAGCAAGTCGAGGCATCTCAAGCCAAGCTCAAGGCCTTTGAAGTAGAATTTCCCAGATCAGAGTGACTCGGAATGAGTCACAAGTGAGTGTTGGGGGCATGTTGGCACTCGACCAAGTTTTGGAGAAACTTGGTCATGTTTGACCATTTTTTGGGACTTCGATAGGCTGGTCGATGACGAAGTTCCAAGGTGAAGTGGATATCACGGGATCTCGCTCCCTTTTGCGGGATTTTTAGACTTTAGGGTTTATGTAATGGGTATGGGATGTCGGCCCATGGGTTTACCCATGCTTAGGTCTCTTTTGTAATGTATAAATAGGGAGCTAAGAAATGTAAAATGTAGTAGTGGATGTGTGTGGCTTAGTGATAGTATTTGTAATCAGCTTTGCACATACGGTGTGTTAAAACTTGCAGAGACAAGTGCAAGTGATTGTAAAAGGCTTTGTGTACAGACTGTGTAGAGGCTTGGTGCTTGGATATAACTCGGGGAAGGAGGATCTGGAGAGGTGCGCGTATATATCCTGTCCTATGTGGAGTTGTCTTTGTGGCTTTGTGCATGTAAGAAGATTGGAAGAATCTAATAAAAGATGAGAAGAGTTGGTGGACGTAGCCCCACACTGGGGTGAACCACGTATATCTTGTGTTGTGGTTACTTTGTGAGATGTGGTTGATATGTTATTGATGTGATCTATGCTTAGTGTTATAATCTTTATGTATGTTAGATGCATCTGATGTAGTATCTTAGTGCCTTCTATGTGAATGAATACTAGATCTACTTTGATGTTATGTGCTGAATGGTTATATATATTTAGATCTTGATGAATATTGTGTTGTTATGTAACTAGGGTTTTTGCCTGTGATGTGAATAAGGGTCAAAGACTAATGAATATTAATTTCTAAGTGCTCTATTAATTATTTTGATCATAGATCTGTGCCCCAGCTAGGTTGTATACACTTGAGTCCTACAACCCCCCCTTCCTTTACCTCGGGTGAGAGTTCATCTACTTTGTAGGTGTTGCCGAAAGGGCCTGTATTTAGGGTTTTGTCAGTTTGTTGTTGAAGTGTTGAACCCTGGGTTTTCCCCTATGCCAACATAGATCCATTAAGAAAGTAAAGGATGGTGATGGAACATTTACTGTCTTTCCTATTTTCGATGAGGATTTTGAACTACACCTTTGCAATTAATTGGGGAATACAAATAATCGACAAGAGATAGGGTTTATTAGTGATCACTTGTACATCAAACTAACGAGTCTCTTTACTATGGTGGAATTATGGAGCCTAGGGAAACCCTTGCTACAAGGATAATGAAAAAAAGAGGAGGAAATGCATTAAGAAAATTCATAAGCCACTCAGTATAAGTCTGGGTTCCAAAATTAGGTTAATTAATGTAATGGAATTGGAAGAGAAGGAAGTAGTTGGTCATTTTCCAGGAAAATAAATGTCCTATGAGTGTTTAGTGGACCATATGAGGTTAATTTTTAATCTATGGTGGGGTATACACCCCACACAATGAATTTCGAAAATGGATGGTTGGTATGGGTTTTTAATTTGGATAGAGAGGTGAATACACTATTTTAAAGAAGGTGTAAATGGGGTTCCAAAGATATATTCTTGAACAAGAGGCATGTCGACTTCGATGCCAGAGTGACTTGAGTGGGGATACTTCTATTATGGGTTCAAATACCCCATATACCTATTATTTTGTGGTAAGAGGATGTATTTTCAGAAATAAGAAACTCCCTTGGTCCATATTATGAAGTTGATTTATCTTTTTGGGATATTGGATACTTTGGGATGGCCAAAATTCTGGTGGGTTAGTTATTAGCAAAGGCTTGGTAGAAGAATTGGCTATTTGGAGAGGCAAAGATTTTTTTCAATTAACTCTTGATTATGAAGGTATACCATTCATATGTGACCAATGTCACATCTATGAAAATTTATAAGTGGAATGTAATTACCCTATACATATGAAGGTACAGGCTCAAAGGAGCCATCCTTAGGTACTGTGGGTCGAACTGTTAGAATCACCTAAAATAAATTTAAGGGAAGAAGTTATAACTAAAAAAAGGCACCAGGAAGGACCCTCAAACAAGATATTGGAACCAACGGAGCAACCTTTGTCCTCGACTCTCCACAAGGTACAAATATTGGATGCCATCAGTGACAACAAGGACTAAAAATCTCTCATGGGTATGTCTCCAAAATTACCTTCCCCTTATAAAAGGAAATATTTGGAAAATTTGGTTTTTGGAGCTTGGGTATTAGAGGAGAAACCAAAGGATTGTATTGCAATGATGAATTTATACCTAGCCTATCAGGTATTAAAAAATCCTTCCATTAGTGAATTTCTACCTAGACTATTAGGTATTTTAAAACCTATATGCTCAACCCTTATTCCTCTACCTATAATTGAGAAGGTCCTTGTAGAAGAAGAAACCCAAGTGGGGACTCAGAAAACCCTAAAATGGAATGTGATACTAGAGGTTCATTGTAGGGCTCTATTCCTCTAGAACATTTAAAGTATAACCTTCGATGTAGAAGAAAAGCAATCTTATATTTCCCTAGGAAGGTGGTAGGGGGGTTAGGTTTCCTTGATGAAAAAACTAGAAGATAACGTAGAGAGGGACAAAGTCCTATATTGCAACAGAACATAGATAAGCATCATTAGAGGTTATATGTGGGAAAAAATTATCTATAATTGGGTCTCTTAGAGAATATTCCGCTTGTGATAGGCTTAAATAATTTTCTTGACCCTCAAATGTTGAGGGCTAGTTAATCCCTAAAATAAATTGGCTATAAGGAGACACTAAAACCCTTTATTATCCTCCTATAGGAGACAATGATGAATGGGGAAAGTTTTTTCTAGGCACTACAAGGAAAAGACTCTCTAGTGGAGGTTTTTAGTGTTACAAAATTGGAAAAAATTGTCAAAAAAACCTCCGCGAAAACATCCATTTTTTGCAGCAGATGTTTTTGCGAAGATTATAATGGAACTTCATTAGAAATAAATAAAACCTGGGTGGCTAGAGGTTGTAGAGAATGTTTTTCTAGTTGGTGTGCTTCATGGTCTATATGAATTGGTGTGTTCTCAAACATAAAGCAACATTGTCTACATTACACCGAAAGCATCAACCCAATCTTAAAGTATTGGGGTAACGGTGCATTTATACAAAATAATGCACCAGTGGAATCTACGATACCAAGCACTGATGCATTCTATAACTTAAAGCACCAGTGTTTAAAATTACAAGAAAACATCGGGGCTGTCCAAAAAATATTGGGGCACTGGTGCTCTTATAAGTAATAATGCACCTTTTCCTTAATAAGAATAAGGAACCGAGAGAATATATTATACCATCACCAATGCATTAAAAAAAGACCCTATCGGTGCATGATATTTAGAATGCACTAAGGCGGAAGTGCGATACAGAAGCATTGGTGCATTTGTTAATTAAACACACCGATAAAGGTTATTATTATAATTGTTGGTTAAAATAGTATTAAGATCGGTGTTGGTTCCTTGTATATCAGCTCCAATACAAATTTAATTACGACACCAGTGTTGTTTATCATTAAACAGACTGGTTTTCATTTTCTCTTTTTAGAAACAACGG
The DNA here is from genome assembly GCA_000966675.3 of Picea glauca. Classification (NCBI taxonomy): domain Eukaryota; kingdom Viridiplantae; phylum Streptophyta; class Pinopsida; order Pinales; family Pinaceae; genus Picea; species Picea glauca. The sequence goes on along the minus strand of JZKD02S1646625.1, from coordinate 123,287 downwards.
CCTGTGACAGTGCACAAATATTGTTATTTTTTAATTCCATTGTTCATAAAACAAATTGACATATATCTTACAATAGTATTCATATAAATTAAATTTTGATTAGTGCATTTGGATATGATGTTTGTATTAATTTTTTATATCATCAGATTTCACATCTCTTCATTATAATATTTAATCATCCATATATTTAATCAACAATGTAACATTTCACAACAACATTGGACAACACAACAGAATAAAATAAAACATATTTTATTATATATGAATAATAGGCTCTTTGTCATACGAAATTGGTTGACACTTATTGGTAACCCCTTGTATTTCAATTGGGACACTATGTCCATTACATTAAACAAAATGTCTGGTTTTCAAAAACAATTATTTCAAAAAATACAACATCTTTCATTGATATCCAAATATATTGATCATCATTCTTCATTGGAACTATTGTCAATGCTTGAGCTACTTCCATGACTTGGGTTATTTAGTCAAATGTTTTGTTGTTTGTCTCGATTGTTTTCCTCTTCTTCAAATGATTCCATTTACAAAAATAAAAATAAAGTGTAATGAGTGTATCTACATTGGTGAGAATAATGAAAATTGAAATAAATAATATACATAAATGTAAATTGAAAAATGACATACCATAGCAAGAATTGAGTCCTGAATGATACACATTTTTTCAAAACCAAATCTCATTCCTTTTGTCAACAACTCTTATGTTGGCACATTTCCATACTTTATTTCATGCAAGTTTTATACCCCATAATAAATCATATATTTAATATAAGAGATTCTTTTTGTTCCATTAATTATAAAATGAGAGAAGTAAAACAACATAACATACATACAAATTCCATAATTAATATTTGATATGCTAACATATACTCACAATCCTTACTTAACCCAATGTCAATCAATTCTTGCGATGGATCTTCTTTGTATGTTAGCATTGATTTGAAGACATTCAAGGATGGTTGTTGTAAAATAAATTAAAACATACAAAAATGAAATCTTAAGTTAATGTTATAGGGAAATAACAATTACTCACAAACTTTTCTATCAACCATTTGTTTCCTTGTCGTCCTATTTTATGTGTTGAATGGGTTCAATTTTGTTTTCTTTTCTGTAAGAAAATACTTGAAAATTAATATTTAATGCTAAATAATTTATTTATATGTACCAAATAGAAAATTTCAATGATTTCATACATTTGAAGTACATTGTTGTTGAGATGGCTCCTCCTCCGATGCAATTATGTCCATTTCTTTTACCATCTCCTTGTACACTTTTTTCGACACTCCTACTGGCATATTTTGGATATCAGCTCGTTGATCCTTTGGGATTTTCATAATCTTCCTATAAAAAAGTAACATGACAATAAAATATTTTTATATTGATATATACAAATGAAATATATCAAAATTAATATTAATAAAGAAATGGTTTGTAGTAATATATACATATTCTAGAAAATCATTTTTATGAATATTACTTTTTGATTGATTCTTTTTTGTTGTTGTATGTTTTTGCTATTGCAAGTCTGACATGTCTCATTGACCATTTCTATGGAAATTCTTCCTGTAGTTTAGATATAACCTGGTTCTTGGAATCATTGGAATGATTTCTGTATTGTAAGTGTAAAGTACGTCTATATGTTTATTCCACTATATCCTTCATATTTTTGTAAAATTTTGTCCCCCTTTCACTAACCTCCAACACCACTCCAGATGAACTAATGACCAATTCATCAGCATTTACATCTTCTATAATTTTTATTTTCTTAGGACAACATTACATTCCTTCATTGTTGGTCCTTATAGAACATTCAACATATGCAAATTAATAGATTGTTTGAAACGTGTTATATAATATTTTTAAGTATATTATTAATGAACTCATATTGAATAATTTTTTTTAATTCACCTGATTCTTCCTTTTGCTATTTTTCCATCAAGCTTTTATGCTCTTCTGCACTTAGATTACAGAGAATCTTATCGAGCTTCCTCATTTTATGGATCTACAGGACACACACTAACCAATACATATTAGTTAAACTTACATATAGTTCAAACATATTAATTTTGTATAGAATTTACAAAGAACTTGTCTTTTTAACATATTAATTTTGTATAGAATTTACAAAGAACTTGTTTTTTTTTCTTCCTTTTTAGATGTGTTATCAGTGTGTTGATCAGAAGTTTTGTTGCTTGAACTATTCTAATACATCTTTTTATCAATATATATCATGTACCATTCAATACATAAACTATTAAATATATTTTATAAATAAATCACATAATTTTTTGCAAAAACAAAGTTTATGGTGCGCTTTCATAATATAAAAGAACCAATGCGTTCCATATATGAAACAAAATGATATTAAAAATAGATTTTTTAAAAACTATAAATTACAATGGTGCGATATGTATCGTTATTAACATCGCTCCAATAGAAAAAAAAATGAAAAAAAAAATACCATGAACAAATAAAATTACACATCGATGAATGATTTTTTTTAATTATGTTGCAACATTATCAGTGTGTTTTATCCGAAAGCACACTGGTGTGTTAGATTCATTTAGGCGCACCAATTACCCGAAACAGTTTAAAAAAAAAAACTTGATAGGGACAAGAGGGTTTGGATCTGATGCATCACATGTCAAACACTTTTTATATGGAAACATAAACCCATTAAATCTAAAATGCCTCAAATGAAAATATGCAATTATGAAGTGATAGAGGGATTTAAACCCTAAGGTGAAATTTTCCAGTCACATAAGAAAGAAGAAGCAAGGGTTAAGGTAAGAATGAATTATTTTTTAATTTATTTTATGAATTTTAATTAAATCTAAATAGAGATACAAATTGTAAAAGAAACTTATTAAAATCAACATTAAAATTTAAAATTTTTACTATGCAGGGTTTTGAGTGAATCACAAAACCCTTCAAATCATGATTTTTTGAATAATTTTGTTGCTCCAAAATGGTTTTGAATGAATCACCATACCCTTCAAATTATGATATTCTAAATAAGTCTCATGTTCCAAAGTATTGATCTGTTTCTCTATAGTGCTCCCCTATATGTCTCTCTTGCAAATATCTCCCCTGTAAATTTTAGCAAAATAATAAAATATTGAATAGCTTAATACCCAGGAAATATTTTATGAAAAGGGTTTTAAATTAATCACCATAACCTTCAAATTCTTATCTTCTGAATAATCTTATTGTTCCAAAGTTTTTTTATTGCTCCACAGTGTTCTTCGGTATGGCTCTCTTGCAAATCTCTTCACTATAAATTTTGGTAAAATAATGAAACAATGAATAGATTTTTAATATTTAAATAACTTTATGAAATTAGATTTTAAATTCCCACTCATTTTTCAATTGTAAAAAAACAAATTCGTGTTTTTTTTTTTAAGTTTTTTGAAACCTTGATGCGTCTATTAATATAACGCACTGGTGCATTTTTGTATACAAGGAACCAATGCACTTAAATTTTTTGGAGTAGGGATATCACATAATCATTTTTTATTTATTTACAAACCGGTATGACTCGTAAATAAACGCCCTGGTGCTTTATATTGTTATATACACATTGGTGTGTGTTGTTTAAATAAGCACATTGTTATGCTTTCAAAGTTATCTAAATTTTTATTTTCACACACAATAGTATATCCATCTTGAGTTATCCTTTAAGAAGCATCCACATGACTTGCATTACTCCATAATATACATTTTCCGCTTAAAGTTGCCTTATTCTTAAAACATTGTTGTTGATTTTTCTTAAATGCAGGGAGAAAAACTTATAATATCAAATAGCCAATTCTTCAAATTCTAGTTCGTTCCATATTTATCAAATTCCATCATGGAGTTCTCCCTTTCCATGTCCAATAAGTTCATATTTTATTTATATTTCGAATATCTAATTTATTTATTTATTTTTATCCTTGTCAATCTGAATAAAAATGTATCCAAATTTGTAGGATCTTAATTCAGAATCGAGTTCATATGCAGATGATATTCCACCAATTCAAAAACGTCGATAGCTCTTATCGGGAGAAACATACTGCAAGCAGTTCGTAGATGAAAATGGAAAATCGCTTTATGATGTCAATAGTAACATTCCATCCTCTAGCGTCAACAACGGTAATAATTAATGTTGGTTATAATGTGATTTGAACAAACCAATTTCATTTTTCTTACTAATATCATCAATGTACTAATGTTCAATATTTTTGAAATTAGGATTCTGATGATGAGCAACCTACCTATCATCTTCTGTTTCATCCCACTACAATGTCAAATTGAGATAAACCTGCAATAAGAGCACAACTTGGAGAGGAAGCATACCAAGAATGGTTGAATCAACCACCTATTCAATTCCCACTACGTCCAGATTCACCAATTAGGAATGACTACAGCAATATTAGTTCTTCACAAGTTGGCAATGAAGTCAATGAAATAGAGGTTGGTATGGATGATTATTTACGGGATACAACTGCCATGGAAATTGTTGTTAGATGCATTCCAAAATGATTAAAGATGGGATGATTCTCATATTACCGATACCTTATTCGAAAGTCTGAAATATTCTTCCACCACTCCTCTCTTTGGACCTAACTGGTCAAATTCTACCCAATTGGGGACAATGTTACTATACAAATTGAAAGAAAAAATTGGCATGTCAAACACATGTTTCTCGGAAATATTGAGGTAATTAACCATCATTAAATCCCTTATAATTTGACAAATATTGTCACACAATCAACATTAAAAACGATCGATTTTATGAACTTTAAATGACATTATGCATTTCTATTTTCCACCAACTACAGGTTATTCAAAGATAAGGTTCTTCCGAGTGATAATTTATTTCTTGATAGTTGCAAAGAGGAAAAACAATTGTTGAAAATATTGGGTGTTGAGTACATATCATATCATTCATGTCTGGTGATTATTTTCTATATAGAGGAGAATATGCAGACAAAGAGATATGTCTGAAATGTGGACATGATGGATATCATAAATCAAATAAAAAGGGTAAGTCACATGGTCCTCCTCATAAGATATTGAGGCACATGCCTATAATACCAAGGATTCAAAGGCTCTCTCATTGCAAAGAATTAGCTATGTTGTAGGGATGGCATGCCTTGTACAGAAGTGAGTCAGGATTTATGTGAATCCCAACAGATTCAATAGCCATGAAGCATATAGAGGATACATGGCCCATAAAATTCAAGGATGAAGTATGAAGTCTACGAATCAGCATAGCCATGGATGATGTTAACCCATATTCACTCCAAAACACCAACTATGTTGTTTTTCCTATAGTAGTGATCAATAACAATACCCCCCCATGGTTGTCCATGGAGAATGAACATCTTATGTTGGTTCTTATAGTCCCTAGTAGAAGACAAGTGAAGAATATGGATGTCTACCTACAACCATTGGTAGATGAATTTAAGGAATTATGGGAAGGGATACATGTATACGATGTATCAATACCCATTGCAACAGAGAGGAGTTTTACGTTATATGGTATATGTGCTTACACCAAACATGATTATCTAGGATTATAAGTTTTCTCTAGTAAATTACATGTTTATTGATTTGTTTATATACGTAACAACATTTTTTGGCATAGTTAATTCATTGTGATTGTTTTGATCTTCGACGCTAACATGCTCTATAAACATTAATAATTTTGCAGGTATTGTAACAAAAGGATATCATGGATGTAAATGTTGTGGACCTTCTCTGAAGGATAGGTGGTCCAACCACCTATGAAAGCTAGTGTATTACTGCTACAAGGTATTCCTTCTAGAACAACACCCTTACATAAGAGATTTGTTTTTTCAATGGTAAACCAAAGAGAACCCAAAGGCCTACAATAATGACACAAATATAATGGCTTAGAGGATATGAGAGAGATAAGGAAAAGGATATTATATAAATTTTCGATTCAAATGGGGAGCCTATGTTCGATGATCCATAATTTTTCGACACCTATGTTGAGAAATTTCCCATTGGGATGAAAATGAAATATGTCTTTTATGAGATCCCATATTGGGATCATCTTAATATTTCCCACTTACTAGATCCCATGCATATATTTAAAAATGTTTCATATTCTTTATGGACGCACATATCATAAAAATAAAGTGACACATTGGTTGTTAGGAGAGATCGTGTTTCTTCAAAAAATAAAAAGAAACATTGGCCAAGAAAAGAAAGTAGAGGAGAGGTTGGTCCCTCTTGGTCTTTCAATCAAGGTTATGTCTCATGGATATTGAAGAAAGTTGATCTTTATTTAGTAAAGGAAGTTATATTGGGTGTGAAGGTGCCTTCTTTATATGGGTCTTCACTACGGTGCAACTTCACTATGGAAGACCATTTGTTAGGGTTAAAATAACATGACCATTTGAACCTTCTAAGAGTACGTATGTCAAAAACATGATTTTAGTATTTGTTTTATAAATTCATGCCATGGGATAAAACATAATTAATTTTGTATGTGTTTACTTTGTATTTTCATTACCCTCTGCTCGTGTGTGGGTGTGTGAACCATGACTTCCCCCAGGACCTATGTCGTGCCATATTTAAACTATTTTCATTTGTATGTTGGATCACATCAAAGGAGATTCATATATCTATCATTCCATGATGACGTTAAGAGATAGTTGAGATTTTTTATGTTTTTGATAAGGAACTACCAACGAGTTTCATGGAATTGCATGTTCATCTTCTAATTCACCTAGAAGATGATGTTGAATTAGTCGGAGTGGTCTCATGTCATTGGATGTTATTCTTAGAGAGGTATATGAAGAAATTGAAAGGATTTGTTCGACAAAGGGAAAAACCAAAGGGTTCTATGGCAAAGGGGTACATATCATATGAGTCTTTATATTATTCCAGTGAGTACATCAAGTAGATTGACAACACACCAGGTGAAGTGATTTGGGATGATGAAACAGATGAAGGAAAAAGAGAAGGGGAGATTCTTCAAATGAATGGAAAAAAGACACTTGATAAAGAGTAAGTGACTTATCGTTTTTCAAATTTTTACACAATAAATATTCACACTAAAATTCATAATGTATATTTTGATGTGATACGTACTATATGTCGGTTTAATTTCATGAATATATATATA
>JZKD02S1646625.1:92684-107442 GCA_000966675.3 Picea glauca | reverse complement strand
AACAAAATCATCGTACCAATAATTAATATATATCTGTTACAAATGTTAAAAATAAATTAAATTAATAATACACTTACTGTACAAGAAAAAACCATGACTGATATGGTTCAGAAACTCATAACTCTTATTATACAAAAATCATAATATGAGTTCCATAGAATACACATGAATGCATAAGCTTCATAAAAATAAGATTATGTTGTATAAAAATCATAACAATTCTTTCTTTAAATTGATTTTGATCTCCAAAATTATGTTGTATAAAATTCATAACAATTTTTTCTTTAAATTGATTTTAATCTCTAATAAATCAAGTATAAACTTTTGACTAAACACATACATGAATGATCAATAATAATATTTTCCATAAAAAAAAATTGACATTCTCTTTACGCAAGAAACGCTACTACCAAGCAACTTGAATGCGCAGAATTAACATGGTTATAAATATTATCTTACGGACATGTTTTTACAGCTAAGGGGTTGGGCAATCCTTAATTCCCAAGATATATAAGGAAGCATTAGAACACAAAAGGGAACTTAACCTACCTTAATAAGTGCATTCCCTTGTTTTTACATTTATTCGTGACCCTACGAGTTGCAATCCATTAAAAGTAAATTACATTAAGGCTTCTTGAGATAGAAGCATTAGTTCACTATATAGACATCTATATCACATGCATTATACATGATCGAAATTGACGCGATAAATATTTTCCCAAATACTTAGTCCATGTGATTTAGAATACTTCATAATAAGAATTCATGTGTGCACACCTTATCCACCAACCTTCTTAGGGTGAATGTGCATGTTAGAATCTATTCACTCTAGGAAATAAAAATGAGGGTAAATAGGATTGGTCTTTAACCACAATGTGTTTGATTCAAGGTATTGGTAATTTCTTTCAAACATATGTGTAATAATTTTGTTTTATTATATTTTTCACAAGCATACTAAACCAATTAAGTGAAGCATTATAGATCATATAATAGTAAATAACATATATAATGGTGGGATCCTCCTTGGGGGTGTAATAGGGGTCTATAGGCTCATTAAAGTTAAGAACATGACAAGTATGGTAATCATGTAATGTACTATGGAGTATGTCCACATTGTTAGTTATTATTAAATAAGGCATATTTAAAGGTAGTTAGCATTCAATAAGTGTAATGTGGCCTCATTAAACAAGGCCCACTAGGTAGTTAACATTTGGTTATGGTTAGGGCTTGCTAGTTAGCTATGATGATCTGGAATATTTTGGGAACGAAATGAAGGCAGAGATATAACAATGAAATACACACAAAAAATTGCAAGAAACATAGAAATACAGTAATACGCAATTTCTATTAATGAGAGAAATATACAGAAACTGTAAAAATACAGAGTGAATGAACTCGATAGAATGGTGGCAACTTATCTATGAGAAGATATTGATGGCTACACTCATTCGAAAGAAGATGATATTTACAATGAGGCTCCAAAGGAATTTTTAACATAAAGGAAATCCAAAATCCTAACCCTGGAAGATGAAATGACAAAAGGTTTGTGGGCCCCGATGGGGGTAGTTGATGCATCAACTTCTCGAGGGCGTAACTTTTGCATACGATATTTGTTTGGGGTGCACGATAGCTCGTTGGAAAGGTCTGTCTGAGGAAAACACATTTTTTCAACCTACCATCTGCGTTTTTCTACATTCGATGTGCTTTCGACACAAAATAACATCGTTTGGGGCCTCAAAACAACCCCAAAATTTTAGGACCCGAAAAATTGTAGAAAAACTACCAAGGTGAAAACCCATGTTTTGAGCCAGTGGAATAGGTGGGTGGCCACCGATATCCATCCAGATCATTCCTTCCACCTTAGGAAGAAATGGCCCCCATTGCATCAAGTTCCTGTGGGAGATGGGGAAGCTTTTGCTAAATCTGAACCTTGGTGAGTTGCTTGCCTTGCTACAAAAGTTGTCTTGCTTAGATTGTTTAAGGTTGTTATGAAACTATTGTTGGAGGGGTTGGATCCATTCAATCGATCTAGCTACATGATCTGCCCAAGTGTGGAAGGAATTTATCGATTATTATGCAACATGAGGAGTATGAAGGGATCTGTTATAACTTTGTTTGATTAGGTAGTGTGGAGGAACCCTCGTAGGTGAAGCAACAATATTTATGTGCCATTCTAAAATATGCTTCTACTTGATAGAAAGATCTTAGGCCAAGGTTGCAGTGGTTGCAATGTCCTTTTGTTCACCTTCTGACCATATTATGAAGAGGCTAAACTTTGCGATATGAGAGATTACTTTGTGGCACTTTTTGTTGTGAAAGTAGTCGGAACTACCTCTGGTATCTGGTAGAGCTGACCCCCCAGAGTAACAATGACACTACGAGGACGAGACTCATAAACAACATGACGCTTCCACATATATGGTTGGCCTAATAGAACATCACAAAATTCCAGTGGGGAAACATCACACAATACCTGATCCTTGAAGGGCTTGATGTCGTAGGATAGGTGACACTACTTGCTAAAATGAAGATGTCGACTTGGATGAAGCCACCCGATATTGTATGGTTGCGGGTGTGGTGTTGTTGACAAATCTAATTGTTTGAATACCTTTGTTTAGATTAGGTTCTTATGGATTTCACTATCAATAATAAAATGCAGTGGGGTCCCCTTCACCCACATTTGTAAATGGATGAGGCGCTCCCCCTCCTCAGGATCCTCTGGTTCTCCTAGTTGGATTATTGTAGTCATGAAAATAGCAGTGGGTTCTGCATCAATGATTTGTTTCCTTTTATTATTTTCTAAATCAGATTCCAAGTCGGGACTCAGCTCGACCACCAATGACTGTTTTCAGTGACATTCATCGGTGTTGTGCCAAGGGATTTGTGGAAGTCACATCACTTCCTAGTGTCCTTCTCCATCTTGTTGTTGCTCCTCTTTTCCTGTGGCTTGAATTGGTTTTCTTGAGGTTGGCTATTTTGGGAGTTAGGGTTGCCTTTACCATAGTTTGGTTGTTACGGATTTGCAAACGCATATTCTCACTTGTTCTACTGCTTGAATTTCTGCTCAATTTTGACAGCATATCGATAAGTGACTCCCATTGATGAGATGTCTAGAAACTCCATTTTGGTTTGGATTTACCTGTGTAGAGCCCTGTGGTATTTTAGAACTAGATGTCAATCAGAGTCTTTGATACCCAGCTTGGTGCGCAAGGTATGCAAGGTATTTGTGAACTCTGTAACTATTTTTCCCCTCTCTTGATGCAACATGGTCCATCTCATGTATTGGTCATCATAGTTTAGAACATGGTAATATTTATCCTTGACCGCATCCATAAAAAAATCCCAAGTGGGTTCGGCCCCAAATATTTCAGACTCCTCTATGGAATTTTTCTCCCAGTAAGTTTTCCACCAATGTTTGACATGTGTTAGAGCCTTAAGGAGCACAAAGGTGATCTTTTCTCCATCGAAAATTTGTGGATAGAGAAATAAACTTCTAGCATATTTAACCACTTTTCCAAAGAATCTACATTGATTTGAGCTTCAAATACGAGAATATCAAAATTAACTTGTAACTTGAATGGGCAACATCTCCAAAGAAACTGCTTGATCAAGATGCGCATGCGATTGTCGTTAACTATTGAAGGATTTGGGAAAAATTCTCCAACATCTCGTTCCTCTGTTGCAAGAGGGCTTCTGCAATCAACAACTTGGTAGGATATTCTACTCCCTCGTCTCTCTTTTCTTCTTCCATGGGATGCCACTCAGGCTGGTAAGAGCGTTTATCCTCAAGAGAAACTAACTCGAGACCCAACTCTCTATACCCTAACCTTGTCGGGGACATGCACTAAGAAACGACAAGGAGAAACCTTCTCTGATACCACTGATCTAGATTATTTTGGGAATGAAATGGAGGAGATATAACAATGAAATACATAGAAATATTGCAATACACACATAGATACAATATTACACAATTTCTATTAATGAGAGAAATGTACAAAAACTGTAAAAATACAGAGTGAATGAACTCAATAGAATGGTGGCATCTTATCTCTGAGAATAGATTTAATGGATATGCTCATTTGCAAGAGTACGATGTTTAAAATGAGGCTCCAAAAGAATTTTTGACACAAAGAAAATCCAAAAACCTAACCTTGGATGATGAAACGCCAAAAGGTTTGTGTGCCCTGATGGAGGTAGTTGATGTGTCAACTTCCCGAGGCCGTAATTTTTGCATACGATCTTCTTTTGGGGCAAATGATAGCTCGTTGGAAAGGTCTCGCCGAGGAAAACACATTTGGATCATCCTAGACTCTTCCTTCTTCTACATGTTAGGTGTTTTTGAGCCAAAAAAAATATCGTTTAGGGCCTCTAAAGTTCAAGACCTGAAAAATTGTAGAGAATTTGTCAAGGTGGAAACCCATGTTTTGAGCTTGTGGGATAGGTGGGTGGCCATTGATATCCATCTGAATCATATGGATAAGGATGGAGTCCTCCTTATGAATCATGTATTAGAATATTCATTTTAGTGAAGCCTATCTCATTGGGAGGTTGCAGCCTTTGAAAAGGAAAATGAACAGGAGATGATCCTTCCATAAAATGATCATTGTATGGTGTTAGCCTACTTTAATGGTTTTTATATTTAGGAAAGTAATGATCATTTTTGATACATTTTTTGTGACGGGGAGAAATAAATGCAATGATTGGGGATATTATAATAGCATAGAAACAACAGGGAACCAAATGTGCAACCATAGTCAATATCAATGTGACAAAGAAGAAGATAGAGCCCATCTTTGAATATCACTAGGATGGATGGATGCTCATGCTTGGTACCATTTGACTACGTTTCTTAACAAATCCTATTATATGGCTTGCATTCATGTTATGAGGATGAAACATATGAAGGGGGATGGAATGTAATGTACCTAGGGAGGACCATTAATGTAATGTTAGGTACCTAGGGATGATCCCACTAGAGAGATGTAAGGAAATAAGGATTGACATGAACAAAGGGATGGACAAGCTCCAAGATATGGAATTGTGGATAAACAAGGTGGAGGAATGAGCCCATTTTTTTCATAAAAAAGGACTATAACAAAAAAAATATGTGCATGGGATGCTAGAGAGGAGGATTGTGAAGAATGCATGTGGGGATTTGTCAGTTATGTGAAGAAATTTATTTCCATATTCTCTTTGATGCACATACTCCCTCATATGAAGAGAACATCATTGAGGGAATACATACACACGTGGTGCCTACCAATTTCCATTATGATTTTTATACAATGATAGTGTCCCTTCTAGAGACATCCTTTTATGACTATAGAAAGTATATTTTTTCTATCAAGGGTTGTAGATATTTGGATCCACATGATCATGGTGAAAATTTTGAGCATTGCACTCAGTCATTCATGTGTCTTTAATCTGGATTCAACATGATCACTTGTACATGGGAACCTAGCTTATAGAGGATCTTCTTGGACTACTTCAACGTTGATACTACATGTGTACATAGGATCCTAGCTTATGGAAAAGCTTCTGGTACTACTTTAGGAATGATGCCAAATCTTGTACATGGGACCTTGGTCTCTTAGATTACTTCAATGTTGCAATCACCACCTGCACATAGGACTTTAGTTTATGCTTATACATCATTACTAAGCGTTTAGGAGAATGCTTCTTGAAGGGGATTGGAATGGTGGGATCCTCTATAAGGGTGTAATAGGTACCTATGGGCCTATAAGAGTATGTATGGTGGCCAATTAATGTAATGTGGACTCTAAGTTCCACTATTAAATAAGGTGGACACTAAATAGCCATCATTGAATAAATGTAATTTGGCCTCATTAAATAAGTCCCAATATGTGGTTATCATTTGGTTATAGTTATGGTTAAGTTTTTCTAGGTAGATACAAATAAGGATGAAATCCTCCTTATGTAGCTGCAAGCAAGGAGAATGCTTCTCAAATGGGGATGTAATGGTGGGATCATCCCTAAGGGGGTAATAAGGTCATATAGGTGCATTAGTTTTAAGAATAGGATAAGTATGGTGGCATTTGATGTAATATGGCTTAGGTTGACAATAATGGTTATTATTAAATAAGACCCATTAGTTAGTTAGCATTGAATAAATATAATGTGGTCTCATTAAAGAAGGTCCACTAGGTAGTTAGCATTTGATTATGATTAGTGTTTTCTAACTAGTTATAAATAAGTATGGAATCCCCCTTATGAATCAGTATTGGATTCTAGTTCATTGGGAGGTTTCCCTCTTGAACAGGCAAGTGTACAAGAGTTGATATTCTCATAAAAGGATCAGTGCATGGTGTTTCCCTAACTTAAGGGTTTTTGTTAATGAAGTATAAGGGTTTTTGTAATACCCTTGTTTCCCCCGGTTTGTAAATATAACTATAACTGGCCAAGAGACTATGGTAGACTAGATATGTGTGAATGTTGGATTTGATGAACCTTTTTGTTATAAAAGGTCAATGTATGTATTTTTTTTAATAAATAGAAAATGGATAGTGTTTCACAACGACTGAAAGGGGGTTTTTCCAAGATATACCATGGTGATATGAGAGAGATGGTGAGGGGAACCAGAAATGGTTGAGATGACCCCCCACCAAACCAATACCTTACTGGATTTAATGGATCAAACCCAAAACAGTCCGCTGACCCATAAATGAATTACCAGTCATACTGGTAGATGGAAGAGTCCTCCTCAAGAGTTAATGAGGAGATGGGGCAGAGTGCCCATCTACAAGAATTCAATACCTAACCACGATCAAGGGATTCAAAACCACACAAACTTGTTGAGGAAGGCAAGAAAAGAGGTAATTCGTGGGCAGAGGCAGATCTACGAGAGAGCAGAGTCGAAAGACCAATCTCGAGAAGAGAAAAGAGCGCTTGCAACTCTCTAGTTCGAAGAAGAACTGGTAAATAATATTTTTCTGAGCATAAGAAGTTGTTGGCAGGGTTTTTAGTCCAAGATGATAAACATTGTTGGTGAGTGACTGTAGAAGTACTCATTGCAAACCTCCTTTCTTGGTACAGAAAAAATTGGTTTCCAGGATCCCGTGGGAGGAGGAAAGTAACCTTCGTCCTTGAATGTCATTGAGAAAGAAGAAAGAGTCTCTCTTAGAGAATTGTAGTCTAGCTTGAGGGTGGCCAGCTGTAAATCCATTCAAGAGTGCTTGTGACTATGGTTGGGTGGAAACAGGAACCCCTTTCAGCAGTCGCTTCATGATTTATGGTTTTTGAGAAGTATTTTCATACTCTGTGTACTGAAATGGAAATGGTGATTGAATATATACATATGTTTATGATTAATATCTGTATTGAATGATTAAGGTAGAAATGTGTATTTTTTTTTCTGTGAACCCATGCTTTGAATGGTTTTATGTTTACCTCATCTTAGAAGCTAGAGAGTTTGGTATGTGAGTCTACACGAGAGTTAGGGTGTGATTAACTGGAATTCCTAAGTCATGTTGACCTCTTGAATCTACCTTCATGGGACTACCAAGTTCAAACTCAGTGGAAGGAGGGATCCTCCTTTAGACCTTTCACCCATGTGACCAAGGGATCATGCCCATGTCCTTAACCAATTCATGGCTAAGATATTAGTGTGTAGCGCACGAGATTTTTTGAAGGACCCATATGAACAAGGTCTGGGAATCCCGTGCTAGGCCTGAAAGGAGATAAGCCTTTCTGGCTTTGGAACTCTGGGAGTCTGAAGCTCCAAAATGTTATGACCTTACCATTTGTAAACCAATTGAAGGAAACCGATCATTACCGTTACCCACGAGGTTGATCGGTACCTGGAGGTTTCCCTAACCATGGAAGATAGGCATGTCCCACCTTTAAACCCTAATCCATGTACCCATTACGAAGTAACACGAGTCATAGATCTGAGGGTATTCAATAGTCCCCTTGGCCACTAGATCTATGTTGAGGTAATTCTGGTGAAGTACTAATTCGGGAGAACAGAGATGTTATAGCACCAAACTCCACGAACGTCGAAGTTATAAAGTGATGAGAGCCGTGGATCTAGGGAGTTCATTGAGAACCCCTCTTACCCATTTGATCAACCAATGGAGGGGCCCATGTACGGTAATTTGGCGAAGTCCTACTTTGGGAGAGCGGAGCAGCCATAATGTCAAAACCCTTGAAGGTCGAAGATGTGAAGTGATGAGGAATGTATATCTAGGGACCCTTATGGATCTCCCCTGACCATTAGATATAGACCATGGTCATCCCAACGCTAACAACTCCGGGAGTAAGGAGGAAGTCACACCACAGATCCCCCGAACGTCGATGTTACGAAGTAATGGAGGTCATATATCTAGGGGTTATGTGGACACACCTTGATCATGAGATCAAAGGGCTTAGAAGGCTATCAATCTGAGGTGACATGGAACACTGACGTCACGCAGGGTGATGTGGACCCACATTTGACATGCCAGGTGTCACCTAGATTCATATGTTTCACAAACCCTATGTGGCCATTAGAATGTGACATGTGTCACCCATTATAAGGGCCACATGTCATCTCTGCCTTGTTGTGTGTCACCCTTGGCACTTGCCTACTTGGTCCATGTAACACCCTGTTTCCCCCAGCTTGTAAAAATAACTGGACTGGACAGAACTATGGAAAACTCATGAATATGAATATGTGATGTGAATGGACCTTATGGAAAAGGTCAATAAATGTGAATAACATTATGAATTTATAATTGCAGGACTGTTGAGAGGCAATGTGCAGAAAAAAAGACCACGATGGCGGTGGAAGGCACCTGGAAAGGTGGCGTTAACTTCCACTGAGAATTAATACTGTATTTGGACTCCACTGGCCTGGAGAACCAAAAGTGGCTCGCTGGCCCTGAATTAAATGTCTCGTCGGATGGTAGGTAGGTGGATCCTCAGAAATTTAATGAGGGATGGGGAGGTGAACTACCTATCCATAGAGCCATCATGACTGACCAGTGCGAGGGAAATCGTGCCACACACAACCTCACAAGAGAATAAGGCGTGGGGTAGAAGCGATTGGGGGGCAGACACGAGGGGAGAACTCTGGCATTATGTAGAGTGAGTGATAGTAGAGAGGAAGGAGAGTAATCGTCGCTCCTGGTCACTGGCAGATAGAGACATAGTCTCATAGCATCGTGGTCTCAGCTCGGGGGTGGCTAGTGGTAAATCCGTTGGGAGTCGCTAAGCCTACGGTTGGGTGGAAATGAGCACCCCTCTCAGTAGTTGCATAACCCCTGGTCTTGTTTCTGATAAGTGTTTTGCCTCTGGCATCTTGAAATATATATATATATATATGTTTATTTTGATGATTATTCCCTTAAGCTGTGAAACTGTGAATGAATTCATTGTAAGAATGTCTGTAGGATGTTTTGATCAGTACTAGTAGTTGTATATTTGTATGGAAGAGACTATATATAGAATATGTCCTCATGAATTGTTATTTACATGCATACTGATCTAATTCAGACTTCAAGTCTGGTTCTCGGGTGGATGATACCCTTATCTACCTCAGATAGTACCCTGAGTGAATCTCCCCCATAGAGATACCTTCCTTGAAAAGCCCATCAAGAACCCGGAAAGTAAATGTGAAGGCGTAAAGCCTTAGTAACCCTACATGAGGAGAAACGATCCTCTTGGAAACACGTGATGGCAGCATAAGGATGGAATATCAAATTGACGAATGAGATTCCGTCGGGAGATCTATGGTCACTCACGACCGTCAGATTGGAAGGAGAAGATGGAGTGTTAAGTGCCTTAACCTTGATAGGTGGTGATCGACGGATGAGATTTCATCGGGGAATCTGCGGTCACCCACGACTGTTAGATTAGTAGGAGAAAGTAGGATGTTAAATGCCTTACCACTTTGTTTTCCTGTGTCTTCATGGGTAGCGAAGAGTTTAGGATAGTATATCCCCAAGGTCCATGAGAGTATCCAGCCCGTGAATCTTTCCACGTTCAAGAAGTCATGGGAGAGCCCACAAGTTATAAATTTGTCTGAGCCGTCGGATCTCGGCTGAAAAACTCGACAACCATTGGATCTGTTAGGATTTACCCAAGGGTTAAGACCCCAGTGTATAGGGGCGGAAAACCACGGGATAGATCTGAGCCATCCGATTGACGGAGGCCACGTGTCGTAAGATCTCCCATTTTGGGAAATCGGGAATTGCAGAATCGAGATTCTTGTTGACAAGAGATCGAGACTTTCCATTGTGGAAACCCTAGAATATATCTAAGCCGTCCGATTGACGGAGGCCACGTGTTGTAAGATCTCCCATTTCGGGAAATCAGGAATCACGGAATTGGGATTCCTGTTGACAAGAGATCGGGACTTTCCATTGTGGAAACCCCGGAAAAGATCTAAGCCGTCTGATTGATGGAGGCCACGTGTCGTAAGATCTCCCATTTTAGGAAATCGGGAATCGTGGAATCAGGATTCCTGTTGACAAGAGATCAGGACTTTCCATGACGGAAACCCCGGAGTAGTTGTGGATCGTCCGATTTAAGGAGGTGATGTGTTGAGAGATTACCCGTTTCGGGAAATCGGGGATCGGGGATTCGGGAGTTCCGTTGACAAAAACTTGGGCTCTTTCCTTGACAAATCCCGACCCATAATGTCGAGACGATAGTATGTGGCTAAGTCCCGATGAACGGATAAGATTCCTTCAGGAAATCTCAGGGTCTGTAACGACCGTCTGATGTGAGGAAGAGATGCCAATTTTATGTTGGGGCACGAACGTGCATTAGGGTAAGTAGCAAGCAGATCTGGATGGCCAGAGTCCACCTGACCAGATCTACAGCTGAGGATGCATTCTAGAGCCCCCTTGCCATTCTTCCTTTAATGGGGGGTGGGGGGTCTGAAATTAGACGCGCAACTGTCGAACGGTCGAGATTAATTCACCATGATCAATGGCACTCAGGTGGATTCTGGACCCCCCTTTCCATTCTTCCTTTAATGGGGGGGGAGGTCCATAATAGTGTTGCGTGTGAAGTGGGGCCCCCTCCTATCATTTCGAATACCGTTTCGCATTTCCCTCTCTACCACCTATATTCCACTTAATCGTGCAATGGGGCCTGTTCTCATTGGTTGTTCTCTACCCCTATTGGGATTTGTTCCTATTGGCCATTTGCTAACTCTGTAGGGATTCGTCCCTATTGGCCAGTCGCTAGCCCTGTCGGGGTTCGACGGTTGCAGAGTCGAATGATTCGACATCACTGTAGCGCCAAGGTGCGAAATACAAAATACACTGCGTTTATTTGAACTGTGATCATGACCCACGATCACATGGGAACGGAGAGAGAAAGAGCTAGCTTGCGCTAAGCCTCCATAGGTAATTTGGGGGTTTTGATTCTATGGAAATCAACGAAAAATTAGATCGAGGTAGTAGGTATCTGACAAAGTGGTATCAGAGCATGGTTACAACACTCGACCTGATTGGGCTCATGCACGAGTTGCGCATAATCTTCATTCGAAGCACTCCTACAAGGAGTAACCCCCTAACTTAACTCTCTTGTCCATGATTAAAACTTGGAAACGAGAACCTGACTGTGTATGCATGTGAAAGAGTTATAAATTTATGTGCAGATTATAAATGTATTTAACTCTTGACTAATAACCAGTGTTTGTCTTTTCACCGAAGTGGAATATCAGCCGCAGGAATTTACAGACGCAAAGAATGGTGACTCCCCAAGAGATGGGAGAAGGCTCCCACAATAGAGATGAAGAGTCTGACGAAAGAAGAGCAATAGGAACCCCTCCAGATCTAGCTGAGACTGTGAGGAGTCTCATGGTTGAATTGCAAAGCTGCAAGGCCAACAATGAAAGGATGATGAAAGAGCAAGAAAAGCAAACTGAAATTAATGCAGTTTTACTGCAGAGCTTATCTGACCTACAGCGACAAATGCAACATGAACCCGAGATGCAGAAATGTGGTCGTATCATTGGCCATACTGAGAGGAGCACCTCAAGAAAGGTCCACCCCAGAGGTAAAGGACCAATGCCGGACAATTCCACTGAGAAGAAAGCTGGCAATTCAAAAGGCTCTTCTAGCAGTAGGACCAGTTCCTATTCTCGAAGAAAATAGAAGAAACAAAAGACTTCCAAGGGTCATAAATTTGAAGAATTCAGAAAGGCCAAGCCTCCCTCCTTCAACGGTAAGATAAATAAGGGAGAGGAAGTCGAGGCCTGGCTACTTGGACTGAAGAAATATTTTAGAGTCCATGATTTTTCAGAGAATTTGAAGGCCCGAGTGGCCGCCTTCAATCTGAATGGAAAGGCTTCCATCTGGTGGGAGGATCTTAAGAATATGAAAGGGGTCTGCGAGGAGGACCTGTCTTGGAAACATTTTGAAAAGTACTTCCGGAAGAAGTATTTGTCGAAAAGGTATTTCGACCAGAAGGCTAAAGAGTTTTATGAACTCAAAATGGGTCAAATCACTATAGAGGAATATGTCAACAAATTCCTCGACTTATTGAGATATTTATCCTACATCAAAGCAGAGAAGACGAAGGCGCAACGCTTCATCAGCGGACTACCCAAGGAATACCAGAACCGAATCGAATTCGATGAGCCAAAGACCTTAGAAGACACTATTAAAAAAGAAACATATTGTCATGAACAATATGGACATCGGGCAGAGTCTCGTGGAGACTGGAAACAAAAGAGTGGTTCGAGATTTCATAAAAAGGGAATCAAATCCTCAGGATTTAAGAACTACAAGAAGAACCCCATAATGAACTTTCCATCTTCGAGTGTACTCCAACAGAACTTTCCCTCAGTGGATGGAAGTAAAACCTCTGGACCTATACCAGTGAAGACTAATAACCCAATAAAAGAACCTCTGAAATGTTGGGGTTGCGGAAAAGATCATCTCCTGAGACACTGTCCACACCGACAACAGAATAGTCGAAAATTTTATAATATTCAGGAAGCTCCCATAGTCAATGATGTGGCAAGGAGTGTGCCACAGATTTATGCAGCATTGGATAATAACCAAGTTGACCACCAAGCTTCAATGGTGGAAATAGAAGGTATGATTTTCAACCATCTGGTGTCTGTTTTGATTGACCCTGGTGTTGTGGGGTATTCTACCCTATGGACTAACAAGCTAGGGCTTTAAACTTGTATGCAGATCATGACCCTTCAGAAACAACTTTTAACCTTCTACTCGAATATAAAACCTCTTTTCTCATGCAAACACGGGAAGAATCAACTAACCTTTTTATCGACGGTTGGTGTAGCTCCTTCGTTGAGCTTTATCTCCTTGCTGTTGCTGCTCCTTCCAAAAAGATTTCCTACAATCAAGACAAAACTACGCATGCATGCTATTGATCTACTAGAGGGTTAGAGATTAAACAAAAATCAAATAACGTAGATAAGACTCATGTATTCGGGACGGGAAAAGTATCTTTTTCATTAATCTCAATATGAATCAACTTACAATGATTTCAGAGACCAGCCACCGTTCCTCGATCCTGATCCTGGGCTCCTCCTCTTCTTTGTCCTCCAACTACTTTGCTTGACCTTCTCCTAAATCTTGAGGAAAGGCTAAAGGGTTGGGACAATAATGGACTTGGCAATTTTGGCAGAGTTCCTTTGCTATGATTTTTCCTCCTTTGTATAGTACCCTACCCCTCCTTTTATAGGCTAGAAGGAGCTAGGGTTTTTGGCGAACTCTCGACCATGCATGGTTGGGAGTTCTAGTTAACTGAAAAAAATCTCTTCATCCCGGCGGAAACTTTCCTGATTTTTTTCTTTGTTAGGTAAACGCGGGCTGTAGTGGGCTAGCCTACGGTCACCTGCGTGCAGTAGAAGACCAGCAAGTGGTCCAATGCGCCCAGTGAGAGGTTAGGGCGTGGGTTGCTTGATTTAAGTGGTTTTTTGAGGTTTTTTTCAGCATGGATTTGGCTAGGAAGAGGCATGAGTTGGCCTGATGCCAGGTAAGCCTGTGTGGTGCATTTTAGGGTTATAACAGATGCCCCCTAATGTGTGAGGTCAGAAGAGCATCTGATGGCTGAAATACATTACCAATTTTTTACCAATCTGTACTGATATGCTGAATGAGTGAGCCCAGGAATCAAGAATCAGGAAGTGTCGTCTGCAAACATATCAAATGTCTTACCGAGGCAGGCATACCCATGCTCGGTATAAATTAGAACCATGGCTACCAATCAAATACACTGTAGATCCATGTCAAATAACTATAAAGAGTAGCCGCTAACAATACACAACGGAGCTACATCTCGAAATCATAAAGATATACATAGAAAGTATCCATCTCTCAGAAGCTGACTTGGCCTAATGGTTGTACTTCAGAGCTCGAGCAACAACTTCAAAATCTTCTAAACTCAGGTAGGAGTGTAATATGTGTACGACTGCACTACCTAGAGGTCTTCGACAGCTCGTCGGTTATGGACTTGATAATTGTGATGATCAGACTGAAGGCTTCATTGATTTCGAACAAAGACTTGATTGGACGTTCAGGATGGTCGGGTATGCGGACAAGAGACATATTGCAGAGTGGGCGACTCAGGCTAAGTAACAAACTTCCCTTGGACAATAGCATGACAAGTGATAACACTCAGGCAACATATCTTGTTAATCATAAGTCTACGAATCAGGAGGCAACGCAAACTCTCCATATGTTTGGAAGAGTAACCAAACGGTGGAGGACACAACTCAATATAGTGAGAAAATCTTCCTAAGGTTGTACTACATCCCAAAGTCTGATGA
>JZKD02S1646625.1:60381-77129 GCA_000966675.3 Picea glauca | reverse complement strand
GGGTTCAAACCCTCAATATTTAAGAACCATGGAAAAGGTTCTAAGATGATCCTTCCTACTAAAATTGTATATCAACAAAATTTCCCCTCTCAGAGTGGAAATAAACCCTTTTTAGTAGCCTCAGGTAAGAGTGATAACACAAAGAGAGAACCCTTGAAATGTTGTGGTTGTGGAGAAGAACATTTGTTGAGGAACTTCCCATATAGGAAAAAGAACAATAGGAGGGTCTACAACGTCCAAGAGGCTATCATAGTCAATGATGTGGCTAGGAGCATGCCACATATTCATGTAGCCTTGGATAATAGACAAGCCGACCACCAAGCTTTAGTGGTGGAGATGGAAGGTATGATTTCCAACCATCGAGTTTCCATTTTAATTGACCCTGGTTCTAATTTGAGTTATGTTTCCCCTCAAACTGTTCAGAAATGTAAATTGCAACAAGTTAAACATGTTAAATCATGGCTGGTGCAACTAGACACTGGAACCAAAGAAAAGTAATAGAGGTCATACCAGCATGCCAATTCATTATGAGTGGATTACCCACCCAAGCAACCTTAAACATAATCCCTTTAGGATATTATGATCTATTTATTGGCATGGACTGGTTGGATGCCCATAAAACCAAGTTGGATTGTTACAATAAAACTTTGGAGTGTGAAAATGAAGAAGCGAAAAAGGTAACCCTACAAGGGATTCAAAAGCATGTCTCAGTGAGACAAATTTCATCCCTTCAAGTGAAGAAGTATTGCATAAAAGGATGCTCTTTATATGCAATAAAAGTGTTGGACTCTCTTGAAGACCATCCCATATTAAGAGAGTATAAATATTTGTTCCCATAAGAGGTGTCAGGTCTACCTCCAAGAAGAGATATTAACTTTTCAATAGAACTTGCACCAGGAGCGGTGTGAGTGTCTAGAACACCCTATAGAATTAGTACACCATAGTTAGTTGAGCTCAAGCTACAACTAAAGGAAATGATGGACAAAGGCTACATTCGTCCTAGTGTGTCTCTATGGGGAGCACCAACCTTGTTTTTGAAAAGGAATGATGGCACACTTAGGTTTTTCCTAGACTATAGGAAACTCAATAAGATGACCATAAAGAATAAGTATCCCTTTCCAAGGATCGAAGACTTTTTTGACCAATTAAGGGGTGTTACAGTTTTCTCCAATATTGACTTGAGGTATGGATACCATCGGGTCCGAATTAAGGATGAAGACATCCACAAAACAACATTTAGGAAAAGATATTGTCACTATGAATTTGTGGTGGTGCCATTTGGGCTAACCAATGCACCAACCACTTTTATGTGCTTAATGAGTAATGTACTTAGTAAGTTATTAGAAAAAATTGTATTGGTTTTCATTGATGATATCCTAATCTATTCCAAGAATAGGGAAGAGCATGAAGAATATCTTAAGCTAGTACTTCAAGTACTAAGATAACATCAACTCTATGTTAAGTTTAGTAAGTGTGACATTTTCCAGAAACAAGTCCATTACTTAGGCCATGCTATTTCTAAAGAAGGTGTGGCAGTTGATCTTGAAAAGATCAAAGCCATTATGGATTGGCCTACCCCAAAGGATGTATCTAATATCAAATCTTTTATGGGCCTAGCAGGATACTATAGGAGGTTCATAAGAAGATTTTCCAAGATTGGTTTCCCAATCACTTCCCTTCAGAAAAAGGGAGTTAAATTCCTTTGGACATCAGAATGTGAAGAGAGATTCCAAGAGATGAAATGCCTTATAACCAATGCACATGTGCTGAATATTGCAGATCCAAACAAGGAATTCCTTGTGTGTATATATTCCTACAAGGAAGGACTCGGAGGAGTCCTTATGCAAGAAGAACATGTAATTTTCTACGAATCTAGAAAATTGAATGAGCATGAAATCAATTATGTGACGCATGATCTAGAATTGTCTACCATAGTGCATGCTTTAAAAATGTGGAGGCATTACCTCCTAGGTAGAATATTTGTGCTTATGACAGACCATTGTGGGTTGAGGTACCTGTTTGATCAACCAAAACTTAATGCTAGACAAGCTAGATGGATGGATTTCCTTAATGAGTTTGCTTTTGAAATCAAAGATATCAAAGGAAAAGAAAATAGGGTGGTTGATTCCCTTAGAAGAAGTGTAAAAGTGATTCACCTAGAAGTTGTAAGAACCTGTGAAACAGATGTCATGGAGAGAGTCAAAAGTGCACAAGAAACAAATGCATTTTTCAAGACTGTAAAATAACACTTAGAACAAGAGCATACAGGGATGAAGTATGGGGGTTATCAATTGTTGAATGATGGCATGCTACCTTACAAAGGTAGGTTGTATATACCAAATTATGATGACTTGAAGAGTTTCATGATGGATGAACTACACAAAATACCATATATTGGTCATTTTGGTTATTAGAAGATGATCACAGCCACTAGGAAACTATTTTATTGGCTCATAATGAAGAATGACATAGCTGATTACTTGGCTAAATGTCTAAAGTGTCAGTAGGTTAAGGTAGAACACCGACATCCAGCAGGGCTATTGCAGCCTCTACCAATCCTAGAATGGAAATGGAAAGCCATCTCCATTGATTTCATCACAGGATTACCAAAATCGGCCAAATTGAATGACACCATCATGGTAGTGGTGGAAAAATTGAGCAAGGTTGCTCACTTCATTCCCATCAAGTCAAATTGCAAGGAAATAGATTTTCCAGTATTTTCATGAAATAAATATTTAGACTGCATGGAATGCCTAAGGAAATCATATATGACAGAGATACATAATTTACTTCAAGCTTCTCGAGATCTCTATTTGCTAGTTTTGAATCTAAATTGCTATTTAGTACAACCTATCACCCTCACACTGATGGAAAAACAAAGAGGGTAAACCAAGTGTTAAAGAGCATGTTAAGGATGCATGTAATGCATCATCCTAAGAAGTGGGAAGACTACCTACCACTAGTATAGTTTTCCTACAACAATGGTTATCAAGAGTCATTGAAGATGAGCCCTTTTGAGGCCCTCTATGGTAGATAGTGGAAGATTCCAATAAGATGGGATAACCTAGTAGACAGAATTACAATTGGGCCAGATATGCTAAAGGAAAAGGAACAACAAGTAATTCAGATAAAATAGAATCTGAAAGTGGCTCAGTATAGACAGAAAATATATGCAGAAAAAAAAAGTACTCCTAGAGAATTCAAAATAGGGGATCATGTGTATCTTAGAGTTAGACCCAGGAAAATCTCCTTGAGAATGGGAACTTGTGCCAAGATGGCACCTCAGTATTTTGGACCCTTTGAAATATTGGATAGAGTGGGGCTTGTAGTATATAGGCTAACAATTCCTCCCATAGTGAAGGCACATAATGTTTTCCATGTTTTGTTATTGAATAAATATGTACATTATTCTAATCATATAATTGATTGGTCTGTGATTTAGGTGGAACCAAAGGGAGAATTACTGCCAGAACCACAATGCATAATAGACAAGAAGGAAACCCCACTCAGGAACATAACCATTGCACAGGTCAAGGTGTAGTGGAAACACTTTGGTCCAGATGAATCTACATGGGAAATGGAGGATTCCATGAAACATGCATACCCATTTTTGTTTACTTATGTACATACAAAGCACATTGACTGATAGAACATCTAGGATGATGTTTCTTTAAGGGGGAGGGGATTTTGATACCCCTGATTCCCCCAATTTGTAAATATAACTATATATGGCCAAGAGACTATGGCAGACTAGATATTTGTGAATGTTGGATTTGATGAACCTTTTTGTTATAAAAGGTCAATGTATGCATTTTATGTTATTAATAGAAAATGGATAGTGTTGCATAATTTATGAAAGGGAGGTTTTCCAAGATAGACCATGGTGCTATGAGAGAGATGGTGAGGGGAACCAGAAATGGTTGAGATGACCCTCCCCAAACCAATTCCTTAATGGAATTAATGGCTCAGAAATAGAACAATCCTCTGACCTAGAAATGAATTACCAGTCAAAATGGTAGCTGGAAGATTCCTTTTAAAGAGTTAATGAGGATATGGGGTAGAGTACCCATATACAAGACTTCCATACATGACCACGAGCTGCATATTTGGACCCACACAACCTTGTTGAGGAAGGAAAGAAAATAGGTAATTTGTGGGCAAAGGTAGATCTATGAGAGAGAAGAGTCGAAAGACCAATATCGAGAAGAGAAAATAGCACTTTCATCTCTCTCATTCGAAGAAGAAGTGGGAAATAATCCCATTTGGGCATAAGAATATGTTGGAAGGGTTTTCAGTCCAAGATGATAAACGAGGCTGGTGAGTGACTGTAGAAGTACTCATTGTAGACCTACTTTCTTGGTACAAAGAAAATTGGTTGCTAGGATCCCATGGGAGGAGGAGAGTAACCTTCGTCCCTACCTATTGATGAGAAAGATGAAAGAGTATCTCCCAAAGCATCATGGTATAGCTCAGGGGTGGCTAGTGGTAAATCTATTTAGGAGTGGATGTGCCTATGGTTGAGTGGAAACAAATACCCCTTTCAACAGTCGCTTTAATATTTCTGGTTTCTGATAAGTATTTTCATACTCTGTGTATTGAAACGGAAATTGTGATTGAATATATACATATGTTTACGACTAAGATCTATATTGAATGATTATGGTAGAAATGTGCATTGATTTTTTGTGAACCCATGCTTTGAATAGTGTTTTGTTTACCTCATCTTAACAAATCATCTTAATAGCTAGATATTTTGGGACATGAGCCCACAAGAGAGTTGGGGTGGGATTAACTGGAATTCCTAAGTCTTTTCGACCTCTTGAATCTACCTTCGTGATACTACCAAGTTCAAACTCAGTGGAAGGAGGGTGCCTCCTTGAGACCTTTCACGTGTCTGACCAAGGGCTCATGCCCATGTCCTTAACCAATTCATGGCTAAGATATTAGTGCATAGCCCACGATACTTTTCAGAGGACCCATATGACCAAGTTCTGGGAACCCTGCTCTAGAGACAAAAGGAGCTAAGCCTTTCTGGCTTCAAAACTCTGGGAGTCTGGAGCTCTGGAATGTTACAACCTTACCATTTATAAACCGGTCGAAGGAAATTGGTGGTTACGTTTACCCACGAGTTTGACCGGCGCCTAGTGGTTTCTCTAATCATGGAAAATAGACTTGTCCCACCGTTAAATCCTAATCCATGTACCAATCGTGAAGTAACGTGAACCTCATATCCGAGGGTATTGAGGAGTCCCCTTGGCCATTAGATCTATGTCGAGTTAAGTTTGATGAAGTTCTACTTTGAGAGAACAAATATGTTATAGCACCAAACTCCCCTAACATCGAAGTTATGAAGTGATGAGAACCGTGGATCTGAATATTTCGTTGAGAACCCCTCTTACCCTTCTGATCAATTAGTAGAGGGGACTGTTTATGGTACTTCGGCGAATTCCTCCTTCGGAAGAGTGGAGAGGCCATAATGTCGAAATCCCCAAAGTTTGAAGCTGTGAAGTGATGAGGACCATAGATCTGGGGACCCTTTGGGATCTCCCCTGACCGTTAGATCTATACCATGGCCATCTTGGCACTGACCAATCTAGGAGCAAGGAGGTAGTCACACCATGGATCACCCAAATTCCAAAGTTACGAAGTAGCGGAGGCCGTAGATCCAGGGGTTATGTGGACACACCTTGACCATGAGATCGAAGGGATTGTAAGTCTATTAGTTTGGGGTGACGTGGCACGCTGACATCACCTAGGGTGATGTGGACCCATGTTTTTCATACAACATGTCACCTAGATTCATACATTTCACAGATCCTATGTGCCCATTAAAATGTGACGCTTGTCACCCACTGTAAGGGCCACGTGTCATATCTTCCTTTCCACATGTCACCCCTGGCACCTACTTACTTGGTCCATTGGGTGGGTGGAGTGCTTAGGACCCACCTGTCCTTACCTCTGCATCTAGTACATCACCATGTGTGAGGGTGGACCCTTCGAGAGTCCGAGACTTCGGTACTCTGGAGGTTTGGTGTGTAGTATCAAGGATAAGCCAAAAGGACCAAAGGTCGGGGACACATGGTGAGATTTTGGGCTCCTTCAGGAGTTCGGGAATTTGGGACTCTAGAATATAGGCATATAGAAAGGAGAAGGGATGTTTAGTGCTGAAGCACCAAACGTTGAACTTCCCTCTAGCTCATGTGTTAAATGAAGACCATGTCTCGCCATTGGGTTGGATGGTGGATGGACCTCCCCCGTGGATGTAGGAACTTGGGGATCGTACCAATGAGGTGGAGCCACGTGGTCCATGTCTGATAATGCCTAAAGAACTTTGGGAGGCCATAACTTGCAATCCATATCTCGGTTTTGAGTTTGGTAGTAGTCGTTAGAGAGCTACGGTTGAGTAGAAGAGAATGGAGATCTCAAAGAGATGATTCGAGATGACTAAAGTAATCGAAGTTTTGATTCCCCATCCCTAGAAAGGGTACTTAGGGGTCGGGTGTGTTACAATTTTCTTGAATATATGGTTTTTGATCATTTTATGTGCCTAAGATCTTAGCATGCAACACCTAGAAAAATCTCAACACAAGCCTCTAGACAAATGTCAATTCTAACTAACACAAGGAGGGCCTAATATGGAGGTGTAATATTGCTGAAGAGAATTAGTATTTTGCATCAAATGAAGACTACACAAGATATAAGATATAGATACACCAATAAAAAAATAAACACATCGTGTAGCCTCATACAAATAATATCCATCAATAACATATCTCTTGTTAATTTAAAAATAACATCGTATCCCAATACTAATATTTTTTTAATCCCACAACCATGATTAGGCAATGAATATGTTCCCTAATCCCATGTATTTGAGGATGAGAACTAAATAACCACATTATAGGTATAACACTCTCAAGATCACTTCATGAAAATAAAAATAAAATCATTTCTTGTTATTGGAACTAAAAATAAGTATGTTATATAAACATGGATAACTATTTCACAAGGATCACCTTTTACCAAAGTTTTAGATCGACACTTGTTGTAATTACGAGAGCACCCACCAAACTACATACATATTTAAATCTAATAATGAAAAATACTACGACATGATTGATTCATTTATCTCTTATTCCATTAATTGTCATGCCAATATGAGAAAATCGGTTTAATTCCCAAATTCTCCAAATAATTTTTAGAAACAACCCAAACCAAAATCACCATGGGTTCAATAATTCAACACCATTAAAATATTAATTTAATTAGTAATGAACTATCTATGATATTTTGGTCTACTTGACCATGATTGACCATATTAGACTATGGTTTGTCATGGTTGACTATGGTTGACAATGTTTGACCATGTTTAGTTATGTATGACCATATTTGTCTTTTGTTAGCTATGGTTGATTATGTGTGACTATGTTTGACTTCAATAAACCATGGTCTGCTATTGTTGAATTTGGTTGACCATTGTTTACTATGGTTGACTATGTAAAACTATTATTGACCATAGTTGAATTTAGTTTTATATGTTTTACTATGGTTGACCATGTTAACTATGGATAACCATGTTGACCATGGTTGACTATGGATGACATGGTTTTCCATGCTTCACTATGGTTATCTTTGGTTGGCTGTGGTTGAACATGGTGAGACAAAATTGACCATGGTTAACTTTGGTTCACCTTAGTTGACTTTGGTTTACTATGGTTGACCTTGGTTGACTTTGGTTTACTATGGGTTCATTTTGGTTAAATTTCATTTACTATGGCTGACCATGTTCAACCAGGTTTGAACATGGCTAAACATGGTTGACCTAGGTTGACTATGATTCACTTTGGTTGATCATGGCTACATATGGATAGCCATGGTTGAATATGGTTGACCATGTTCATTATGTTTAACCATAGTTTACTATGGTAAGTTTCCATTGTCATGTTCATCATGGTTGACATATGTCGAATTTCTATGTTTCACAATGATTGTGTCAAAATATGACATCCATCAAGGGTTATGTCACATTGCAACATTCCTCTAGGGTAATGTAGGACTTTGAAATTACCCAATGATTATGTTGCATTGTGATGTTCATCTTCATTGTGTTATGTTGAATTTCTTCATTCCTCAATGATTACTTCACATCTCAACATTCATTTAAGGTTATGTCACCTTGAGACATTCCCTAAGGGTTATGTTTCAATGCAATGTTCATGAATGGTCATGATGCATCATGATATTCATCTTGGTTGGATTACATGGAATTGTTGTGTTCCTCAAAATTTATATCACATTATGATATTCATTAAGGGTTATCCAACATTTGTGATGTTCCTTAATAGTTATGTCAAATTGTGGCATTCATCTTAGTGGACTTATGTTGAATTGCAATGTTTTTTAATGGTTATGTTGCATTATGACATTAATGTTCAAGATATGTGGTATTGTGATATTACTCAATGTATATGTAGAATTCAACATTTATCTTGGTCAATATTTATGTTCAATTGTTGTGTTCCTCAATGGCTATGTCACAATGTGATGTTCCTCAAGGGTTAGGTTAGGTTGTGATGTTCCTCAATGGTTATTTCATATAGTGATGTTTATCATGGTTGACTTATGTGAACCATAGTTGTATTTAGTTGGTTATGGTTCACTATGGAGATGGTTGACTATGGTTTTATGGTTGAATTTTTTCACAATGGAAAATTAGTCACAGGTTATATTGGATTGAAACATTGTGTTGTGTTCATCACATTACAACGTTAGGTTAATTTTGTCACATTTTGACATTGGATTATGTTTTTCACATTGTGACAATGGTTTTTGTTTGTCACAACATGACATTCATGAACGGTTATGTTGGATTTCATCACATTGTGACGTTCTTGGCGATTATGTTGGATTGGGACATCAAGGGTTAAGGTAGATTGTGATGCTCATCAAGGGTTATGTTGGATTTCAATGTTCATCAAGGGGTATGTTGGATTGTGATGTTTTTCAAGGGATTATGGATGACATTCATCACATTGCAATATTTTTCAAGGGTCATGTCACATGTGACATAACAATGCTCATTTTGGGTTATGATGGATTGTGATGTTCAACAATGATTATGTAGCATTGCAATGTTCATCTTCATTGTGTTACATCAATTGATACATTCATCTATGGTTATGTCACCTTCTGACATTCCTTCAATCACATGGTGTGTATCCATTACTCTTTTGTAGCCATTTCTCTTTTGTATCCATTTATCTTGTGTAGCCATGTCACATTCAATCAGATGGTGTGTATCCATTTCTCTTTTGCTTCATGTTCCACTCAATTTTCTCCTAGTGGTGTATCTCAATACATGGGGTTCCCATAGATTTTTCTAGCTCTAGTGTGGTCAAATTTTAATATAGTATTGTAATGATACCTCTATCATATTTATATTATCTATGGTCATAATTGAATTGACAAATTTTGAAGCTAAGCTACAATATGTAGCTATTGCAATCATGATCCAAACACTTATTCAAAATCACATGTTGTTTCAATATGTCGTCATCATTCAATGCCTCGATACAAATTCAAGTGCTTCTTCAAAACCGATGTTAGTAAGAGTTAACAAAGTTAGTGAAAGAAACCTATTAAGCATGTATAAAATCAACACATGTAAAATTAAGCATCCAAAAGTTTTACATGTTTCAATTATCAATATTTTTTAAAACATCTTACAATATGGATAACATATCTTTTTATAGTTAACCATAAATTGTTTATCTTTACAATATGGATGACATTTTATATTTCGCAATAAATCATTTATGTTTAGTATGTTTTTTTATTTCACCTTGTTCCTAATTCCATGTAGTTTTTTTTTAATAAAAAAAGAGACTGTTATTTCTATTCAGAATATACAAAATTTACAGTTTGAGACCTCGGGAGGATGCCACAAAAATTGGAAACCAGGCCTCCCACCCTTGAACTTCTCAAAAATCATTCTATCAAGGATTATAAAGACGTCACAATTTCAGATCATGGGGGTTGCCACTTAGTGGAAACAAGTCCACAAAATACTAAGAACTATGACGACCAAAACAAAATGGACAGTAAACTGAGTGTTTCATAAGGAGACACAGAAAAAAAGGGAAACTTGGACCCCTACAAATCAGACTAAATTTATGCCTCTGAAGCTAACCATGGCCAAGAATCCTACCTAGGGTCGTCATGGATGCTTGGGATTCACACTCACTTTCCAGTCGATGCCCTGCACTTCTGCTAGATTCCAACGTCTCTTCATTCTCGTCCATCACAATCGGGTTTGTTATATTGCTCGTTGTCTTCTTGCTTTCCTTGAATTCCTCCCTCTGTAATTCTGTGGTGGTGTTTTTCCTTTCCTAGAACCTAATGCCAAATTATTCTTTGCAGACGAGTTCAAATTTGGCCTCTAGTACCCAAATTGTTGGGTGGTTGGCTCGTATCTCCACTTGTTGATGGAACAAGGCTTGGGCCACCATAGCTTTCATCATATAGTATACCTACGCCAGTCAAAATAACTTAATGTCCCTGGTGCAGGATTTCCCTGGGTCGGGGACCCATTACTTTGCTGACTCTAGAATATCTTCGTTCATTGTACTCTTCCTTTTATTCCATACTTTCTCCTACACTTTACCCACTAATTCTTTCTCCTCTGCTGAGCAGAGGTTTTGATATCTTTCCCTGGGCCCTCTAGCTACCATGGCCACTCAAAAATTTATCAAAGGAGGGGTTCTTTCTAGGAGACCCCCTCCTCCTTTCCTTAGTTGCAATGGTATGGACCCCGGAGGAATCAACTTTTCTCCAGCCATGGGTATACGATGCCCATCTTCCATATTTCTAGACTTAGCCCCAGACTCTCTCGAAGCCAACCTGTTAAAATAATCCTTGAGGGGGGTGAGAGATTTTCTCTCCCTTAACGTCTGGTTTAAACCAATCTCAGGGCTATGGCTCCACCCGCACTCATTCTCCCTACCGAAGAGTTGTTCCTGACCGTAACGATGTATCCAAATCTATAACTCAAAATGGCTTTGGTATGGAATTTCATCTGCCTAGAGATTGAAGAGCCTCCTCTTCTTATTTCCAGGGTTATTTCCATGCATTTATTTGGCCCTGTACTTTCTCCCTTTACTTCCATTATCTCCCCGACTGCGCCAGATCCTACGGGGTCTAGTTTGAAACACTCTTCCCATAATTTCTCCTGGAGTGGATGGATATGGCTCAATTTATCTTCCCCCATTGATCGTCTTCATGTTCCATATGGGGTTATTATGTCTCCTTTTCATAAATTCCTTCCTTTTTTTCCCATGACAGTAGGTGGGGTTCCAGACCTCTCCACCCATTGTCGAAAATAATTGTTTTTGAATATCCATGTGGATCACGGTTAAACCTGGGTTTCTGATAGCCCAATCAAGGCACGTCCGACTCCATTTTTCCTATCAAGTTGTTGGGTGTTGATATGGTTAAGGTGTGTGAGGTTATCCCTGAATTCTCTCGTACCCACGTCTCTCCAATTCCATTGGAACTCCCTCTGGGCCTGATCCACCACCATGTTTTCTAGGTAGTCAGCGAGTACATTGGCTTAGTGCTTGACATGGATTGGGATAATCGTCAATGTGCCTCAGATTGTCATTTCCACCTCTACAAGCCCACCTGAAAATATCCAATGCTTTGAGACTTTGTCTGGCGGGGCTCCATTAATGATTTTTCACAGTGCCAAAACCAACAATTTGGAATCACATTCAACTATGATCATTGTGTATCTATGAACCTTTTCCCATTGCAATCCTTCCAATAATCTCTCCATTTCCACCCGATTGTTGGTCATATGTCCCAGAAATACTATGTACAGGTTTACTATCTCTCCCTGGGAGTCCCTAAAGATTCCTCCAGCCCCTCCCAATCATGAGTTCCCCTTGGATGCCCTGTCAAAATTTATTTTCAAGAATCCCTGGGGGGGGGGGGGCTCCCAAGTCACTACCCCCATATGACACATAATTGGGTTTTTTGTTGAAGGGATCTACAACTTTCCTTCTCTAGGGCTCCAAATGGCTAACAAATATTTCTCATTCCTTGAAGCAGTGAGGTCTTCTCTTTCCCAAGGGATTTGGGTGATGGTCTCTCGAATGTTGTTTATGATCCATCACCATAGAAAGTCCAGAGATGGGGCCTGGTTTCTGAATATCTCCTATTCCTGGTATTCCATATATTCCAAAGGAGGAGGCCTGGAAAGAGCGCCCATGAATGGTTCGGAATTGGATTATGGTATGGGTTTATTCTTCAGTCTTCAATTGTCTGTGTGATGTATTATCTATTCAGGTCTGAGATTATGAAGAGTGGAACCCCTCTATCCCATAACTATGAAGTTGTTAAGGGGTCCTAAATCCCTTTAACTCAATACCCACCATCGAGGCCCAATTATACTTTGCAACGTTCAATGGTGTAATGGTTCTTGAGATCTTGTGATCCGACCAAACGATCGATGGGATTTACATAGTGATTGGTAGGACGTCCTCTTGTGAAAACTCCTCCTTCTATTCAAACGTTCTCTTTTTGTGTTTTCTCTTATAGATGGGACCAATAGAAGATAAATGCTAGTATATTAAACTAGTTGGGTAACAAAGGGAAAAGAACTTAAGGACTGAAGAAGTCTAAGTTCAGGATAACCCTTCTGCTCAAGCATGCAAACAGTGATTATTACACCTACAACAAGCCTAGTACTAATACATTAACCTTCTGGTGTTCCAATTACTGACTGAGATATGATTATGAGGAGAAAAACATACATACAATAAATGATGGAAAGAAAAATAGTTTCCTTAACTCTAATCATCAATCACATATTAACACAATTATTTACTTTTTCATCATTAAAGACAAGAACTATAAAAATATTGAATCAGATAACTTATCAACAGATTTAGAGGCTCTTACTCGTTACAACATCCATTCATTACATAAAATCAGAAATAATTCTTCTTTAGATCCATTCACACATGCTTTTGATGAAAAACACAAACTTGTCTCTGGTCCTAAACAAGACTTCTCAATCAAGGTAGCTCCGAAATAGTTCTTTACAAATCCAAAAATGAGGGTCTTTGCAACAACCATCGACCTTTTCTAACATGTCGATCTTCTTATTATAACATATAATTAACTAACATTAACTATCAAAGTGCATCTAAGTAAAACAAAAAATCGCCACATGGTGCTTTCATCGCTTATTCTTCCAAAGTCATCCAATGGTTTCACTTGAGTGGATGACTCTTCTCATAGTCTAACCATTGGACTAAGAGATCCTCACACGTGTTGGTTTATGGGAACTTGTTTTGATCCATTGGGGACGAAAGGATGTCCTTGACCTCTACTGCTCGAACCCGATATTTGACTATTTTAGAACTCAACTGTTGTATCACTATCTAAGCCTTGATCGGGTGCTTCATCATCTACTGCACTTGCCCTGGAACCATGTTCTCTACCTTTGTTATCTTTGCAGCCCACGATGAGTCTTTTTCAGCATGTAAATTGACTATATCGTGCAAGTTGACAAAGTCATCGGGTGTGTCAAATTTTGGAAGCTCGATGTCTCTCACCGCTCGGTTGACCTTGGTCCATCTCTTTTCACACTCGGCCCACTTATCTTGGATTTCCCTATGAGGTTCTTGGGCCATTCTCACCCATTATTCGACCGACTTATTTATGCAGTCCATGCTACTATCCCTGAGTACCTAAATTTCGTTCTCTTCTACGTCTCAGCCCTGCTGAACGACGCTGATGTAGTCAATCCTCTCCAAAGATTGGTGTGATTTCCCATACCACCTCTCCATAGATTTAAACGTTGCCAGCACCATGAGGGTGTCTTCTTGGTAATGGACTATTCTTGCAATGAATAGGTGCCGCTTGTTTTCAAATTTGTCGTAGGCATCTTGAAATTCAATTCTCAAGAACACTGAGGCCTGTGTGGAGTCTTGTTAATATTTTTTCAAATGGCGTAGATGTTCCAACTCCTTAAGCACAATGACCAGATCCTGTTCATCCCTTTTCGCTCTGTCCAAGGTATCATCTGTGATTTCCATCCCTGCGCCAATGAGCTCGGATGTCTTGGCATGATCTGCGTTAATTAACTTTTCCTTTGTCGTGATGAGGATGTAGCAATCTAGAGTAATCCTCCTCTTCTTGGTGGTTCTCTTCATGATAGATTTCCTTTTCTGGTCATAGGAGATAGAATGTATATCAACAACTTCATCCATGGGTTCATGGATTTGTTGATCTCTCTAGGTAAGCATACTTCCCAAGCTCCCAATGGTGTATATTTGTACAAGACTGGATTCTTGAACCTCCTCCATGTGTTTCGAAGGACCGACCTCTGGTTGTTGTTCATTAGGAGGTTGAGTATTGGTTGAAATTGAAGCATCAGGGGTAGCCTCGGTACTTACTTGATAATCAGTTGTTGAGATGCCCATTTTCTGTATGGAGCTTCTTCCTTTTGCTTTCCCAACCTTGGCTCGTTCGTCAGATTGTTCATTTGAGTTTTTGGTACATCAAGTAGTTCAGTGTCTACGACATTTTAGACCTCCTGGTCTTTCTGTGGATGACATTGAATTCGATTGTTAGAAGATGGTGAAGATTCCTTCTGGGTCTCCTTTTCCCTTGTGATCTGCACAGGAGTCACCATGGACACCTCCAAACTTTCTTCATCATCATAGATGTTTATCAATTCGCATAGGGGATTTGGTGTACTTTATCTTCCTGATATTATTACTATATCTAGCTTAGATGAAACGTCCCCTGGTTACCTGGCCTGTGGCATTGTAACTTCAGGTTTATCTAACCCGGTGATTTCGTCAATTTGTATTAGTTCAGGGCCACTTGGGCCTACCCGGCTTTCATCTGGGTTGTTGGAAGGGGCCTTGGTCATTCCTATGAGGTCCAGGTCATCCTGGAACTGATCAATTACTCATTGCGATTGTTATATCATGAGAAATCCCCTTTCACGTGCATCCGGTGTCATAGGAAATCCTCTGTTCTACGTCGGAGCCACCATGGGAACCTTTGTTGCTTTTGTCACTCTAATTTCTTCCCTGTCTCTGAGGGCCTATTGAGCCGATTTCTTTATGGTCGTCGCCTGTTCATCCAGGCTCATGGACCTGAACCTAGTCATTTTGGGGTCAACCATCCTTGCTACCACCTCGTCCTAGTCCTGGGCATTTTTCGTGAAGACTTCATATTCAAATTTGTTATGGGCGTACGGCTAGCAAGATGACACTTGTGAAGCATGTTGCAAGACCAGGCCCTCTGGATCATGCTTGCATAATCAAATTGTCTGTAATATGAGCTTGAGTTGGCTTAACCCTTCTTGTTTTTCTTAAGCAGTATCCTTTACCAAGTACAAACCTACATGGAAACCATAGGGTATAACGCCCACTTCTTGTCCTTGACCAGGGTGGCATTGTAGCCTTGCAAGATGGTTTGATAACATATTTATCCTACTACAAGTTGGTCTGGGACATGAGCCGATAGGAGATGTGGCGCTCTGGTGGCCCCAAACACCCTGATGTAGGTTTCTCTTTCATCCAAGTACCAGTGTCCTACCTTTGATATTATTTTCTTGGCCGCAGTTGATAGTCTCGGGTATTCCTTCTTAAAAATAATAAAATAAATTTGCACGATGAATTCATCATAGATGAGGGAGTAAGAGTTTTTATACCTTTTTCCCATATCATGTTGAAGTATACGTGGAACGAGAGATCTGCAACATGCTAACTCAGATTCATGCCAACAAAGATGTTTCTGGCACACATGACATCGAGCAAATATGAAGCCATGTAGAAAGATGGAAGCTCTCATTCCTTCGTCGTTTGAGCCTATTGTATACAAATGCTCATTGTTTTATAAATTATCGTTCCCCAGTTGAAACCGCTCCAGGAGATCACCACTGTGTAAGCCAAGGGCATCCATGCCTCTAAAAATATGGATCAGTCCTTTTCTCCATATAATCGACATATGAGAGCTATCAAATAGATGTATGGATCCCATTAAATTGATCATCTCGTACCAACCAGTGCTCCAGTTGGTGTACTTATTTTCCTTCCTCCACCATGAGGCCATCACCTGGCTGGTGTCGTGGCATTCATAGAACTTCACCACGAAGTCTGTTTTCAGCCGCTCCTTAGGATATCTAAGCTTGAAGTATTTCTAAACTTCCACTAGTAAGAACACCTTGACACACCCAACATTGTCATCATTGATTAAAAATTTATGTGTGTCTGTGTGGTCGATGAGCCACTTCAGGACTTCAATATAGAGAAAAATAGGGGTTCTACTTGCCACCATATGCAGGTACGATCATCAGATGTTCAGGAACACCTCGTCGTCGAGCACTCTTACATATGGATCACTATGTGGGACATGTTTCGGGTATTCCTCCCGAATGATATTACTAAAGAGTTCTCCCCAATGCGGGAGCGCCATCTTGGACTCCGTGGTTTCCTCTGTATCTCCAAAGGTCGGAAGATGGATGAAAAATTTATTCATTGTTGTCTTAATCATAGGTTCCAGCCTCAGAGTGTATTCTAATTATTTTGTAGCCCTTGTATAAGAGCCTTTGCCTACCTCTGGTTCTTTCAGCTTTGGTGCCCTCGATGATCTTTTGGTGGTTGGATTTCTTGGCGGCATTGTTCCTACTACTTAAAATAAAATTTTATAGACTATGTAAAGAACAA
>JZKD02S1646625.1:46951-60214 GCA_000966675.3 Picea glauca | reverse complement strand
ATTTTGATACTCATGGGATCTCTACAGCCTTCGGATTACTCGTCTTTCTTCTTTGGATGCTCTGAAATTTCCTCGCGTGAAGAATGATTTCATTTACAACGACTCAAGAGAATTTAAATAGGGAAGAACTTACCGTTTCACATCATCCATTCAATTCGGGTGATGAGTGAGATTTTAACAAATCTGTCACCGAATCTCTAAAACTTAAATTCATCATGGGTTGATGGAAGAGGCGCATGTGGTGATGTGGTCTATCGTTGATTTTAAACAGTTGTTTTTATTGGACCACGAGGTAGAAACTAATGTGGGATTTGGTATTAATTATCTCCTTAAATGCTCAAAATCCGATCGTATCTAACACTAAAATGTCCCATTGTGTTACTCTCTCAGTTTGTGGATTGGGGATCAGGGATGTGATATGAAAATTTTCATTTATGTTCTTCTGCAAAACCTCTGACATTGATTAATTTCACCATACAATGCTTCCATGGCAAAGCTGACTCATAGGTGTGACTTGGACTTAGGCAACCAAGAATGACTCGGGGTAAAACTAGACCATATGGTTCTCCAATCAGGTAAAGACACGTGGCGTTAAAGATCGGTGAACTAATTCCTGTGTATTAATGAGAGTCGGGGCTTTCCTTAAGTTATTTGTTCTAAAACAAACCTTAGCTTTCCGATACCGAAAAGGTATCCAGGGTAGACGATTGACGACAAACCTATCAAGTGATTTCTTCAAATTAGCTTCCTCGAAAAAGTCTCGATGCCGAAAACTCATCGGGTATCGATGATTAGGAATATATTTTAGCATGGTCAGAATGTTTGTTGTGATCCTTTTAGGCTTTCCCTGATTCTGATAAGTGAATTGGGCATCGGTTATCAACAATATTCTTTCTTTCTTTGTTAGCATCTATTCCACTCATCTTTTACCAATTTCGAAGGGGAATCAGCTATCAATGTTATCCTTATATAATACTTGTCACAAAATAAAAAATTCCTTTTGCCAATACCGATGAAGATCGACGCTCGATGACTGAGATTTCCTAAGTAGTTATTTTCCTTCTTTGAATTTCTTCCAATGTCGAATCTGAGCACGTCAGGTGAAGTGTTTTGGATGTTTATTATTTATTCAGGTGTTAAGGCCTTTTAAGTCACGGGGTTTCATAATTTCAAACAAACATGAATAGCTGATGAGAGTCATGATAATAATAAAAGACGAAACATTTCTCAAAATGAAGTCGAATCAGATAGTGCAAAGATCAAGTGGTACCCAAAAAAGTAAAAATTTGACATAGTATTTTTTAGGGTGTGTTGAGCGCTAAACAAATGGCTACTTACTGGGAGAAAGTAGAATCTATGTTCCTACCTCGGGCTTGGTTGATGCAGAAGCTAGTTAAGAATGTAACTGGTTATTTTATCAGAGCCTCTTTTATCGTTGCATTTGCAATTCCTTGGTTGGTGCATTTGGGCTTGCCTGTGGGGTTTTCAACCTTTATTCCACTTTCATTTCCTGCAACCTTGACTCATACCCCTTTTGACAAGATTATAGTAAATTATTCACTGACACTAGTCCTTTTAGTTACCCTTATTCACTTTCTACGGTGTTTCTCTGCTGCCAGCGAGCGTCCATAGCCCCGACGGAGTCACCCCGATGTCAAAAACCTTTCTCCGCTGCCAGTGAACATCCATAGCCCCGACAGAGTTATCTGCATACCCTCTCCTACTGTGCGCTCATTTGATATAGTTGATTTTATTTTGGTATAATGCCATGAGCATGTGGGAGAGGAGGACGTATGTTATTTTCAAAAAATGAGATGGTTAAGGTGAAATTTTGCTAGCTCTATCTCTGAGGTACATGTAGTCCTTTCCAGCTTACTATATTTCCCTTAAGGTTTTACCAAACCACCAGGTAGACACTTCATTGATTTTCTAAGGTTTTTCCTCTGCATAGGTTAGATAGAGAACCCCTTAAAACAACTGCAGGCCCCCTTAGCGCTTCTTGTGTTGTGTGTGAGTGATGAGTTAGGGACATAGTTCATCATATCGCATGGATTGAGTTCAACCACCGTCTTTATAAACACACTCTTCAAAGGCGCAGAAGTACTATAGAAAGAAACAAAAACAAAAATGCATTTGGCTACAAAACATCGTGAAAATACACACAATTTTTTATTTTTTTTAATGAAAATATTGTTTTAGGTCTTGGCCATTCATCGGGACGGCATCAGGTTCCCCCCTTAGATTTTGAAACCTATACGTTCCTACCCCAATCTTATCGGCCACCTGGAAAGGTCCAAGCCATAGATTCTGAAACTTAGAATGTTTTCCTTTCGGCTCATGTGCTTTGTCCCATTTCAGGACTAAGTCTCCCACTTCAAAACTCTTCTCTTTAGCCTTATTCTTATCGAACCACCTTTTCACTATCTGTTGATGATCTATGAACTTTTATTTTTCTTTCTCCCTTTCTTCTTCCATCATGAGGAGCGTATCAATTCTTTGTTGTATGACTGATGAGGGTTTTCCTCTCGAATCTTAAGCAAGTTGAAGAGATGGAAGATATAACTCATATGGGAGAATGCCTTCCTGCCCATTGTTATTGGATAAATCGATGAATGCATACATAAACCGATCTCCCTAGATCCACCTAGATCCATAAAAAAATGAGATTGGACATGGTGCTTTCCCTAAGCTCTAATCATTGAATTTACTATCAGATAAGAGATGAATGACATACCTTTGAATATCACTTCCTTATGTCTTTGTTGTCCCTGCTTCGCTCCGGTTCTCTTGTGATATCAATCCTGCAATGACACAAACCAACCAAAGTGAAAGAAACAATAATATGTTGATTGAAAACTTATACATGTGATCAATGAGTCATGTAATAAAATGAGAATGATTTTATGGGAAAGAAACATGCCATTGTATTATATTAAGTGAAAGCGGAAGATACAACCAAACAACCTTAATGTTTCAAGTTTCCCTTTCGGTGGCCCTTTTCTCCAACAAACAAACTTGCTCCAAACTTGCATGAAGAGGATCAACAATAACTTGATAGACAAATGAAGACCTCAAGCATCAATTGAGATAGAATCCCTCACACAATTCTCAGCCTATTCCTTCATTAATTCCTTTCTTACTTTCTTGGTTAACCTTTTCCATGAGAAATCTATCATTATATATGATAAAGAGAGATGGTTAAAGAGATTAGGTTGATCCCACCAAATTAGATAAGTGAGTAGGATCCAACCATACGAATGCCACCTCATATTCTAGAAGAACCCTTCTAGAACTTTTGTGAACTTCAACCTTTTCTCAGTCTTTCAACACCATCACACCCTGGCTATAGTGAAATGTGTAGAAACATTGTAAGCCAGTTTCATGACAGCCTACAACGATCCGAAATTTCCGCATTGTACCTTATGGCTAGCCTGTGGTGGACTTCTAAAAACAAGTTTTGTAGAAGAGGGATCTAGTCACTTTTCTCATGAAGAAAGGTTCTTTTGGAAGCCTGAACACATGTTGTAGAAACATCACCAGGGTGGCTAAAATAATGTGTAGCACCCATATACCAGAAATTATGGGGAATTCCCTATAGATTTCTTGGGTGTAACTCTATCGACCCATAAATCATTATGAAGTGAAATATGCCAATTCCTCTAGTTGTCTGCAAGCGTTTTCTTTAATATCCTCACTAAGTTCTTATTGGTTGATTCCGCCACCCCATTCCCCTGTGGATAATAGTTTGCAAAGTATCTGAATATGATTCCTTTGTCTAGAGAAAACTTTGTTAATAGGGTGGAATAAAATTAAGCAGTGTTATAAAAAATAAGGACATAAGGCATACTGAACCTTGTGATCAGCTGTTGTTCTATGAATTGGATCACCACCTTCTCGTTTACTTGATTCAAAGGGATGGCCTCTACCCATTAAATGAAATAATCTATGGCGGTAAGTATGTATATATATTTTTTTGAAGAACTCAGTGTAATTTCCCCTATGATATCTATCCCCCATTGCTTGAATGGTCTGGAAACGACCACCGGTTGGAGTGGGATAGCTTCTCTCTTCTCCCTCCCCATGCTTATTTGAAAAGTCTTACAATTTCTACTGTATGTGTGAGGGTCCCTGAACAGAGTAGGCCAATAATAGCCAACTCTCAGTATTTTATGAGCAGTGGTGTTTCCTGCGAAATGTCCACCTGCAGGACCATCATGGAGATCCTTCAGAACTTTTTATGCATCAGCATGTTCAAGACATCTTAAAAGTACCCCATCATAATTAACATGAAAGAGCAACGAATTTATGAGGCGATATTGTGGGGATTTTAACCTGAGGGCTTTCCTTTCCCTAGGGTTTAGGTTTACTGGGCAAGTCCCATGATGCAAGATATAAGTCAGTTTCTCGTACCAAGACTCTTGCCCTAGGGAGATGTATGAATCTTCACCACACCATAATGCCAATTCACTCTCGCATCCAAGGTATTCATTTACTTGGTCTTGGCCTTCAGCTACCAGTTTTCATAACCCTTGTCCCTTAACCATTTTACCAGGTTTTATATCTAGATCAAATTATTGGACTACTGACATCCATTTTCCTCTTCTTTCCCCCATCTCTTGTTCATTGAATAGGGATCAGACTGCAAGGTGAGGCACGATGAATTTGGTATAATCATGTTTCTCTATAGTAGGGTAATTTAGTTCGTCCCCTTGGATATTAGTTCTCATGAATGATATCGGGGCCTCGTTGTTGTCATCATCCTTCTAAGTCAATACTGCAACTAGTGATTGGTTTGAGGAAAAAGTGTAGAGAAATAAATCTTTGCTGAAGTCGGGACTCTGTAAAATTGGAGCCTGAGATATTGCAGCCTTAATATTGTTGAAATCCCTCTTTCGTTCATCATCCCACTTAAATTCAGCTTCTTTATGAATCATTTTTTGTAAAGGTTTGATAGTTTCAATGAAATCGGGGGTGAATTTTCTTACAAAATTGATTTTCCCGAAGAACGATTGCATAGCCTTTTTGTTGTGAGGTAATGGAAGCTGAGCTATAGCCTTAATAATTTACGGGTCTATGTGAATCCCTACTTGAGATATAATATGACTTAGCAATTTACCTTCCTCGACACCAAAGATAACTTTCTTAGGGTTTAAGGAGATACCGTAT
Source organism: Picea glauca (assembly GCA_000966675.3). Taxonomy (NCBI): domain Eukaryota; kingdom Viridiplantae; phylum Streptophyta; class Pinopsida; order Pinales; family Pinaceae; genus Picea; species Picea glauca. The sequence goes on along the minus strand of JZKD02S1646625.1, from coordinate 55,048 downwards.
TTCCTACATCTTTCAAAAATCTGGGTTAAGTGTTGGATGTGATCTTCTATGTTCTTCGAATACACAGTCACATCATCCAAATAGACTACCACACACTTGTTGATTAGTCCCTGAAATGCCACGTCCATGGCCCTTGGAAGGACGCTCCTGCATTGAGTAACCCAAAGGGAATGCGTTTATAAGCGAAGGTTCCCCACTTGGTTCGGAAGGTAGTTTTGAAGAGGTCTTCTTCTAAGACTAGAACCTGGTTGTAACCTGAGAAACCATCCAGCAGGGAGAAAATCTCAGAGCTAGACATGGTCTGCAAGAGTTGCTCCATTGGCGGTACTAGGTGGTTGTCCTTTTCTGAAGCTATGTTGAGGTTTCTGAAATCTATGCATAGGCGGATCTCCCTAGAATTTTTCCTCATAGGAACCAAATTTTCTACCCATGCAGAATGTCTAACTTGGAAAACAATATTGGCATATAGTAGTTTCTTTAACTCCTGACACATGAGAGGCTCCAGGGATGGGTGGTATTTCCGAAGCTTCTGTTGGAAGGGTTTTACATAAGAATTTAATGAGATACTATGTTGAATGATACGAGTATCATAATTTTTTAGAGCTCGGTAGAACCATGCAAAAACATCTTGATATTGTCTGAAAAGTTTGATATAGGCCTTCCTTTCCTCTTTAGATATTGTCTTGCCAAGATTTATATTTTTGGAGATTTTTGGGGTTCCTAAATTTATAGTTTCGTGCATTGGAGAAGAACTCCTCGTCTTTGCGTTATTTGACCCTTTAAATCTTTCCCTTAGGTCAAAAAGGTTTTCTAAATTGGCTATTCCCTTTAGTATCGTGTGAGACCTTGGTTTGTCAGTCAGTGGATCTGTCTGGGGATCGGTTTCTATTGATTTCTCCTGGAATACTTCATCGTCAATAGCCAAGTCTTTAAAATTATCCTGATTGCTCAAAAATTTTATGATTTGTTCATCTCCTTTAAATACCTTCCAGTTAGAAATATTGTTGGGCACCGACAGTTTGTAGAGTAGCTCCACAGTGAACCCGGAGGCTTCATAATCTTCTAGAGGTGATAGCCTTGAGGCAGTGGTGGCTAGAGAATCAACAAGACTGTTCTTTGTTATGGGGATCTCTGTAATGTTGAAGGCTTCAAAATGATCTATTAGCCTATGCACTTCCTGTTGGTAATGCCTCACGTGTGGAGAGTTGCAATGTATAGTTTTCCTTACTTGTCTAACTGTAATTTTAGAATCTCCGATAACCTTCAATTCTTCGATGTTTAAGTCTATGAATTTCTTTAGCCTCTATACTAGAGTTTCATACTCTGAGGTATTGTTGGTGCATTCGAATTCTAGTCTACATGACATGAAATGTAATTTACCCTTTGGATCAATGAGGATGCACCCTGCCCCTAACCCTTCTTGCGATTTAGATCCATCAAAGTATAAGGTCCAAACTTGTGGTTAAAACCTATCATCTTCCTCTTTCTTGTCACTTTCCTCCTCTCCTCATGTTTGTTCTATGATTTCTAACGTAGGTTCTTGACAGAACAAGGTTTCCTCTGCCGTCGTCGACAATTTCTCTTGAAAAATCATTTCGGAGTTTTGAGTAAGAAGGACATCAGTTGAGAAGGGGGAGCAATTCCCGAAATCAAAGTCACATGAAGCATTTCCTAGCATGGGAATATATGCTAATGAGGGTTCATTAAGGGTTTCTAAGTCTGTGACAATATGTTTTAGATATATTTCCCTATTGGTCCTGATCATATTCGAGTGTCCTTTTAATGGAAGCCAGAGGTGAGCCCAGTCTCTACTAAAGTATATGTTTAACTTCTCAGACCAATATTGATTCAATAACAATCCATAAGATTCCGGGATATCTACTACAATGATGTCAATTACCTGCACAAATTTAGGGTGTGTCGCTATTCTGATCATTACATATTTGATTTCTCCCATGAACTTCACCTGGGTTTTGTCTAGCTATATCACAAGTTTATCGCTTTTGAGAGGGACTACATTTAATTTTTTGCAAATAGACAATGGCATAAAATTGGAGAATGCTCCTGAGTCAACCAAACAATTATGGAGGTTTTTGTTGAAGACTTCAAATGTCAAAAGGAACGGTGGGAAAAAAGGTTTTCCCTTCTTATCCTCAGAGCATGCGTTCACTGTTGGTTTATTTCTTAGATCTGTGGGAGTTATATTTCCTCCTTGGTCAATTCTTGTTCTAGGATTTTCTATTGATTTCAATGCTTGTAACAAAAAGTCCTATTGTTGAGGGATTCTACACATGTCCATGACCAATATTTTTGCCTTCAACTTTTTCAAGTCTTCTAGTATGTTGTAGTCTATCTTGGGAGATTCTCATGTATGGATGTTTATAGGGTTTTTTCAGGGAGAAAAAGGTGCTTTTGGGTGATCGGGAGCTGGTTTTCCTCTCGAAGTTTGTGTCATAGTAGGGTCGTTTGATACAATTTGACCCCTACTTCGTGTTTTCACAGCAAAGACTTCTCCGGGTGGTTCTTGAACCTCAAAAAGGTCATCGAAAGGCATAGATAGGACATGGGCCCATATCAACATGGTTGTTTCTTCTGGTGGATACACTTCTTCTTGATCGACAATATTCATAGTTGAGCTGCTTGATTGTTTGGTTAGGAAAAATTCATCTAGAAATCGGTTGGCCATCAAATTCATGGCATGCACCCATTAAGGGCAGTCTCTTTCAAAGTGTTTCTCTTGATGATAAGTACAGAAAGAGTCAGATGCTACATTTCCCATATCGATGTTTAAGTTGGTTGGGGGAGTTTCAATTGCTTTGAAAGGAAGATTTGTTTTAAAAAAGGGTTTATAGGGACTTTGACCTTAGTTTCCCTCCCCCGCACTTCTCTTAGTGTCTATGATTTTGTTTGACAACTTCTTGACCATGTGTTGTAGGCCTTCTATGTTCCCACTTCCCTTTTCAAGACCTTATTCTGTTTGTTTCCCTGGGGGTCTAGTCAACAGGAGTCCTCTCCTACGAGGAGACTGAACTTCTTTCTTAACTAACAAGACCTAGCCTTCTTTGCATATTTTCATTTGGAACTCTATCATTTTGGCCTCTTCAAAATTCTTAGCTAAGGTTGGTTTGACAACCCTTTTCACAAACATGGAAATAGAAGCTAGGAGAGCATTATCGTATACTTTGATTTGCAACTCTTGAGTAGGTTTAGCTTTGGGTTGGAATTTGTTTAAGAAAGTGGTAAATATTTTATTGAAGTCTTTAACATTCTCTTTTGAACTCATGGTGGCATCAAACAAATCAGCCATCAAAGCTCCTGTAGTGGTTTCTTCTACAAATTTATCTAAAAAATCCTTTTGAAACTTCGTCCAACTAGTTATGGATCCTACAGGCAAGTTAAAATACCATGTGGAGGCCGCGTTCTCAAAAGTGTAGGGGAATAGCCTGCATACTACATCTTCATGTTGGACATTCATCAGTCTGATAGCTAGTATGAATTTTTTAATATGGTCTTCAGAAAATCCTGAGGTTTCAGGATCAAATTTAGGGAGTAACTTTTTTGGATGTCGGGGAAGGTTATGTACTCGCCCAGGGATGGCCAGAGAATCTTTGGCCAACCAAGGTTGATTGTTTTGAGGTGGGTTTCCCCTTTCTTCATTATGATCATTGTTATCTTCCATGTCTTTCGATCTCAAGATTGAGCATTCTGAGTTAAACCCTTCCTCGTCGAAAAAGTCATCGGGCTCGGAGCAGTTATCGACCAGTGTTTTGGGGATTAGATTAAGAGGATGTTCTATTTTAGTGAGGGTGAAATCTATCAGGTCTTCTACTATGTGAACGAAAACCTGGTTGGGGGTGTCGACCACTAGTCTTCTTACATGTTTTCTACGTGGAAGTAACGAGGCTAAGTGAAACACTCCGATTTGTTAGGTGTAAGCTCTTGTGATTCTTTTGAACTGGTTCAACTCCTCCCAAGGATGAGCATAAGGTATCTCAAGGAATAGATGTTCTTCCTCATGTTGGCGAGAGTTACTCATTTCAGGAGTACTCAATTTGTGTGGGTTGTCTTGAGAATGAATAGCCATGCATGTGGGCTATATTGAATCTACAGGCTGTCTGAAATATTATGTTAAATATATTATCATCCATTCATTCTTTGGACCTCCTTCTAGCCCCAATTCTATTGAGTGGTCATAAATCCCTTTAAATCAACAGTAGAAACCAAACCCTCCACTGAGGCCCAATTAGACTCTGCAACATTTAATGGTGGAATGGTTCTCCAGATATTGCAATCCAGCCAAACGATCGATGGGATTTATGTAGTGATTGGCAGGATGTCTTCTTGTGAAAAATCCTCCTTCTGTTCGAACACTCTCTTTTTGTATTTTTTCTTATAGATGGGACCGATACAAGATAAACGCTACTATAAACCAGTTGGGTAACAAAGGGAAAATAACTTAATGACTAAAGAAGGTTGAGTTCAGGATAACCCTTCTGTTCAAGCAACTAGATAGTGATTCTTACACATACAACAAGCCTAGTACTAATACATTAACCTGCAGGTGTTCCAGTTACTAATTGAGATATGATTATTAGGATAAACACATACATGCAATAAATGATCGCAAGAAAAATAGTTTCCTTAACTCTAATCATCAATCACATATTAACACAACGATTTACTTTTTCATCATTAAAGACAAGAACTATAAAAATATTGAATCAGATAACTTATCAACATATTTAGAGGCTCTTACTCATTACAAAATCCATTCATTAGATAAAATCATAAATAATTCTTCTTTAGATCCATTCACACATGCTTTTGATGAAAAACACAAACTTGTCTCTAGTCCTAAACAAGACTTATTAATTAAGGTAGCTTCGAAATAGTTCTTTACAAATCCAAAAAGGAGGATCTTTGCAACAACAATTGACCTTTTCTAACAGGTCGATCTTCTTATTTATAACATATAATTAACTAAAAATAACCATCAAAGTGTAGCTAAGTAAAACAAAAAATTGCCACATGTCACTTTCATCACTCAATCTTCCAAAGTCATCCAATGCTTTCACTTGAGTCGATGACTCTTCTCGTACTCCATCCATTGGATGAAGAGATCCTTGCACGTGTTGGCATACGAGAACCTATCTTGATACATCGAGGCTGAAAGGATCTCCTTGATCTATACTACCCATACCCGATATTTGACTATTTTAGCACTTAATTGTTGTAGCATTGTCTGATCCTTTATCGGGTGCTCCATGAACTACTGAACTTTCCCTAGCACCATATTCTCCACCTTTGTTATCTCTGCAACTCACGATGAGTCTTGTTCAACATGTAATTTGACTATGTCGTAGAAGTCGACAAACTCATCGGGTGTGTCGAAATCTAGAAGGTCGATGTCTCTCATCACTTGGTTGACCTTGGTCTAGCTCTTTTCTCACTCAAACCACTTCTCTTGGATTTCTTGATGAGGTTCTTGTGCCATTCTCACCTAGTATTCGACCGACTTCTTTATGCGGTCGATGCTACTATCCCTACGTACCTGAATTTCATGCTCTTCGGTGTCTCGACCCTACTGAACGACGTTGATGTAGTCCATCCTCTCCATGGCTTGGTGTGCTTTCTCATACCACCTCTCCATATCTTTACACGTTTATGGTGCCATGACGATGTCTTCTTGGTAATATACTATTCTTGCAATGAATAGGTGTTGCTCGTTTGCAAATTTATCGTAGGCATCTTGAAATTCACTTATCAAGAACACTGAGGCCTATGTGGAGTCTTGGTAATATTTATCCAAATGGCGTAGATGTTCCAACTCCTTCAACACAATGACCAACTCCTCTTCATCCATTTTCTCTCTGCCAATGGTGTTATCTTTGATTTCCATCCCTACACCGATGAGCTCAGATGTCTTGGCATGCTCTGTGTTAATCAACCTTTCCTTTGTGGTGATGAGGATGGAGTGATCAAGAGTAATCCTCCTCTTATTGGTAGTTCTCTTCACGATATCTTTCCTTTTCCAATCATAGGATATAGAATGTATATCAACAACTTCATCCATGGGTTTGGGGATTTGTTGATCTCCCCAAGTAAGCATATTTCCCAAGCTCTCGACGATGTATATTTGTTCAAGACTAGGTTCTTGAACCTCCTCCATGTGTTCTGAAGGTCCGACCTCTGGTTATTGTTCATAGGGAGGCTGAGTACTGGTTCAAATTTAAGCATCGGTGGTCGGCTCTATACTTACTTGATAATCAACTATTGAGATGTTGATTTCCTGTTGTGGAGCTTCTTCCTTTTGCTCGCCCAACCCTGGCTCATCCATCGGATAGTCCATTTGAGTTTTCTATACATCGAGTAGTTCAGAGTCTAAGACACTTTCAACCTCTTGGTCATTCTGTGGAGGGCCCCGAATTCGAGCGTCGGGAGATGGGGAATATGCCTTCTCGTGCTCCTTTTCCTCTGTGATCTACGTAGGAGTCACCAGGGACACCTCCAAACTTTCTTCATCACCATAGATGTTTATCAATTTGCGAAGGGGGTTTTGTGTACTTTCTCTCCCTGATATTCTTACTATACCTAGCTGAGCTTGAATGTCCCTCGGTGACCCAGCATGTGGTGTTGTAAATTCAGGGTTATCTAACCCAGCGATTTCATCAATTTGTATTAGCTCAAGGCCGCATGGGCCTGCCCAACTTTCATCTAGGTTGTCGGCAAGGGCCCTGGTCATTCCTACAAGATCTGATACATCCTGCAGCTAATCAATTACTCATTATTCCTATTATATCATGAACAATCCCCTTTCCCGTGCATCTGATGTCATAGGAAATCCTATGTTTTGTGTCGGATCCACAAGGGGATTGTTGCTTCTGTCGCTCAGATTTCTTCGTTGGCTTCGAAGTCCTCTTGAGCTGATTTCTCTATGGTAATATCCCCTTCATCCAGGCTCATGGCCCTGAACCTAGTTATTTTTGGGTCGACCATCCTTGCTACCACCTCGTCCTAGTCCTGGGCATTTTTCGTGAACGCATCATCTTCAAATTTTTCGTGGGCGTACGACCAGTGGAACAACAGTTGTGAAGCATGTTGCAAGACCAGGCCCTTTGAATAATGCTTGCAGAATCAACCTATCTAGAATATGAACTCAATTTGGCTCAGCCCTTCTTTTTTGGCTTGAGGGGTATCCTTAACCAAGTATAAACCTACATAAAAACCATAGGGTATGAACACTAGCTTCTTGTCCTTGACTAGGGTGGTGTTGTATCCTTGAAAGATGGTTTGATAACATATTTCTCCTACTACAAGTTGGTACGCGACATGAGATGGTAGGATATGTGGCGCTTTGGTGGCCCCAAACACCCTGATGTAGGTGTCCTGCTCGTCCAAGTACTAGTATCCTACCTTTGATATCATTTTCTTACCCGCGGTCGAGATCAATCAAATTGATGTATGGCTCCCTTAAATTGGTCATCCTGTACCATCCAGTGCTTCGGTTGGTGTACTTCTTGTCCTCCCTCCAACATGAGGCCATCACCTGGCTGGTATCATGGCATTCATATAATTTCACCACAAAGTCTATGTTCAGTCGCTCCTCAGGATCTCTAAGCTTGTAGTATTTCTGAACTTCCACCAGTAAGAACACCCCAACACACCCACCATTGTCAGCATTGATTAAACATTTATGTGTGTCTGTTTGGTCGATGAGTCACTTTAGGACTTCAATACAAGGAAAAATTGGGGTTCTGCTTGCCACCATATACAGGTATGACCATCGGATGTTCAGGAACAACTCGTCATTGGGCACTCTTACATCTAGATCATTGTGTGGGACATATTCTAGGTATTCCTACCAATTGATCTTGTTAAAGAGTTATCCCTAATGCAGGAGCACCGTCTTAGACCCTGTGGTTTCCTCTATATCTCCAAAGGTCGGAGGCTGAATGAAAATCTTCTTCATTGTTGTCTTAATGACAGGTTCCAACCTCAGAGTGTACTCTAATTGTTTTGCGACCCCTGGAGAAGAGCCTTTACCTACCTCTAGTTCTTTCATCTTCGATTCCCTCAGAAACCGTCTTGTGGTTGTAT
>JZKD02S1646625.1:21370-31701 GCA_000966675.3 Picea glauca | reverse complement strand
CAGGTGTTGGTGGTGCTTTGGAATTTATCATATTGAATATTTTCAATATTTCATGTGCATATTTAGACTGTGAGATTAATATGCCAGTTTTTGACTCGTGAAATTCAATTCCCAAAAAGTATCTAATAAGCCCTAAATTAGTCATTTCAAATTCATCCTTCATGACTGACTTAAATTCTTCTATGCCAAAATTACTTGTAAATATCAAATAATCCACATATAGACAAACAATTATCATATTACCTTGATTATTTGCTTTGATTTACAGTGTTGGCTCACTTTCACTTCTCTGAAATCCATTATATGTGAGATAGGAATCTATGCGACTATACTAAGCTCTCGAAGCTTGTTTTAACCCATACAATACTTTCTTCAATCTGTACACTTTGTCTTCTTGTCTTGGAACCTATTAACCTTGTGGTTGTTCCAAATATACTTCTTCTTCCAAGTTTCCATTCAAAAATGTTGACTTTACATCCATCTAATAAACTTGCCACTTGTACTACATGGAAATTTCTAACACAGATCTGACTGTGTCCCTGCGCGCAATTGGTGCAAATGTTTCATTGAAATCAATTCCAGGTTGTTGTGTAAAGTCTCTTGCAACTAACGCTTCCTTGTACTTTTGTACATTTCCTTCTACATCTTGCTTGGTTTTATAAATCCACATGACACTTATAACATTCTTATCTTCAAGTACATGTACCAATTTCTATGTTTGATTGTTCTCTATGCATCTGATTTATTCATCCATGGATTGTGCCCATATATCAACTTTGATAGTTTCTTCAGAGGTTAATGGATCATCTATTTGTGAAAACAAAGCAAAAATTGAAAATGAATTTGTTGCATCTTCATTATAGATTTCGTGAAGACTTCTTGTCTTTCTTGGTAACATACTTGCTAATGTTGTATTTGGAGATGTAGAACTTCTCAGACTGCTTGTTGGTGTTTTTTACGCTCTAGGTGTAGACTGTGTATCAGCTATTCTTACTGGAGTACTCTGCGATGTGGTTTGTGTCACAGTGCTAGGTGTAGAAGGGATTGTTCACTGACTTGTACACGGTGTTTGAAACATCTCTTCTTCTTCTTTAGTTTCATCATGTGCCATAAAATTAATGATCTTAACTGTCTTCTCTACACTACCATTCCATGCTTCAGTCTTAACAAGTTGAACATCGTGACTGATTATGACTTTTCTTGCGACAGAGTCATACAACTTGTATCCTTTTGTTTCTTCATAATATCCAACAAATATGCAATTATTTATTTAATAAATAAAAATGTAAGAAAATAAAAGTCAAGAGTCCATCCAAATAAATAAACAATTCTTTCATTATATAGAAAACAATGGTGCATGTTTTTCCCTTGATAGAGAATTGGTCTCATGGAATGTGGGGAAAGGTGAAAGGGAAAGGATTGGAATAGATCCCTGGGTAGGTAGAGGAAATGACTATACAATTTTGGAAGTAGCGGTTAATGTTTTTCATAGAGAAGGCCTTTTCAACTTGTCACAAATTGCCTCTCCTGAACCCTCTTCCATATGATATCAATATTAGACGAAGGTAGAGAAGTTAGGTTTGGAAGGCTGCGACAATATTCAATAGAGGTATATACAAACAAACTTAAGCTAAGTCATGTTCAAATAAATGAAACAAAAGATGAGTTGGTTTGATCCAAGAACCTAATTTTAGGGATTTATACTCCAAAATTAGGTTATAAAGAAATGCATGCTCCTAATAGGCCAGAGGAAGTCCAATAGTGGTGGAAGGTGATAGTTAAATTATATCCCCTTTAAATACTAAAATATTTAAGTGGTTCTCAATAAAAAAACAAGCCTTGAATTGGAAAATACTTCAAAAGAGGAACAAACCTAGGCCGAGTAAGTGTATTCTCTATATAAATTAAGAATAAAATGTAAGTCATCTTCTTATATTTTTCCCTTGCTCTAAATAAGTTCGGAGTGAGATGGATTCTTGGATAGGTAAGAAGGACAACTGGAAAGAAAATTCAATAGAAGAATGTCTAAGACAATGGATACAAAATCCCAAACTCAAATACTTTAAAAGTCTTCCTTTAATCACTTCATGGGGCATCTAGTTAGTTTGAAATGCTAGAATCTTTGAGGATAGGTAGATTCCCCCTTTCCATTGTGCTTCTCAAGAAAAATCTGTATTTCCTAGTTTGAAAACTAGAGCTAAAGTCTCTATGCAAAGAACAATGACCAATACCTTAATAGACAAAATTGGAGCTTCGAGGTATTTTGATGGAACTAGTCAAGGTGCCTCTAAAAGGAATGGAGTTGGTGGTATTATACATCGTGACACACACACAACATAATATGAAAGGCCGAATTAGGGCAAGGGTCCAACAATTTTGTTAAACTTCTTGCTTCAAAAAATTTCGTTAAATTGGAAACATACTAAGGGAAAACCAAAATTTAAGGTGTTTGGTGACTCATTGATTATTATCAATTGGATGACAAGAAAAAATAGAATAGAAAACTTGGTATTGAGCCTAATATTTGATGAAGTTAAAACATCCCTATTTGTATTAAACTCAATTTTCTTTGAACTTGTCTATAGAGAGCTTAACATGAAATCATAACTCTTATAAAAGGAAGGGTTATAGTTGGTTGAAGGTATAAGGATCCATATGAAAAACAAGGATGTCGTTACTCTTCAAAAACATTTTTTCAACATTTATATCTAATGACTCCATGGTGAGTTAGTGTTCCAATGAGGAACATGATATTAATGAACAAGCTCCATGATCAAGTATATGGTTATTGTGTATCCATCTCAATTACACTAATATGGTTTTTACCCAATATAGCTATAGGGAAAGATGCATGCTTTAGTATGTTTTTCCCTATATTATTCTTACCTATAATTTTTTCCTTTATATACCAATAAAACATGGATAGTATATATATGCTATATTTGTATTGAATGTCTTAATTTTTTTTTCTTAATATACCAATAAAAGATAAAAGATGAATATATATGATATATTTGTATTGAATGTCCAATTGAAAGTTTTTATAAAACAATTTTTTAATATTTTGCGATAAAGTACGATATTTAGAGAATTATTTTAAATAATTCATTCATAAGATTTTTTTATTTTTTTTTTTAAATCAGAATATATTTTTCTATATACTTTTAATATTAAATTTTCTTTCATCTTACATTAAAAAAATACGAAATTCCAATGAAGATTTCTTCTTCATTAGAAATCCTCCACATGTGTTTCACTTAATCACATTGAAAGCCCACTCTCAAAAGTAGGCGATATTGGGAGGAGTATCTCATAACATCCCATGCAAATTATAAGTGGTGGAATATAATGGCTTTTATGTGAAAGTTGAATTAAAACAATATCCTAGGAAAAGGATGTAAAGAATTGGGGAATTCTTATAAGGGATTGAAGATTAATAATGTACAAGTTATATCCAATGCATGGGATTTGTGGGTGGGTGAATAGGTTGTAAAGAAGAAAATTTCCGTTTGTGGGTGGGTGGATAGTTTGTAAAGAAGAAAATTTTTGTTTATATTTGTAATGGTTAAAGTGGTTTTATTAGATATGGAGAATACATTAATATTGATGGTAATTCTTTTTGTGATTAATATGGGGTTGACATGTAATTTAAAAAAATATTAATCAATATAATTCCATATTAATTGTTATGCATTGAAAAAGACCAAATTCTTCATAATTACAAACATTACTTCAAATATTTTTATTAAAAACGTTTTCATATAAAAAATTAAACTTGATTCTTTTTAACATATGATACAACAAAAAATTTGATTCTTTTTAACATATGATACATCAAGAATTAAAAGTGATGGAAGAACCAATTAATGTGGTTGGACCATGATTTGTAATAACCAAAATGGTGAGTATGTCAACATTGATGGCAATTGTCTATTATATGTGCCAATCTAAATGATTGATTTGGAGTACGAAAATCCAAAGGAAAATCAATGTGGATTCATCATCCACGTTGATGAATAACTAGACCTATGGTTGGAAGATAATGGAGTTGCTCACCTAGTAGACAATCATTTTTGATAACGCGTAAGAGTCTTTTTCCCATTTTATATTTCTCTCTCTTTTCTTCCATGGGAAATTCCACGCGGGAAACTCACCCTATACTTCCCCACTTCGTGGATGATATGAGGTGCTAAACTGCAACCCCAAGGACACAAGGCCCGAACCCATGACCTCTCCCCGTACCAGAAGAGTGTGCGCATGTTTTACCATCTGTGTTATCCCATTTTATATTTCTCTCGCCATCGAGTAAGAGTCTTACACAAATTTTTGGTTTAGAGTTGGATATCTATAGTAGTGGGGCTAAGGGATCACTTATCAAATATGGTGAATGGCCCATGGTCACCTCAAATAATAAAATATATTATAGTGGCTAAAAATATTTATAGGTAGTTAATATTTTATTCTTTGGATCAATGTGTTTATTTGTTATGAATTTTTTTCAATGCTCTATGTAATTATAAATACAATGATTAAAGATGGATTTATGTTGTTTTTAGTTATAAGTACGAATGATTGTATTGAAAATATATGTTTAATTAGAAATAAAATAACACTTATAAACTCAATAAAACATAAAAAAAATCTTCATGATTATGAAGATGAATAATAGCAAAGTGATATGATAAAGATATTGAATAACATATACATTATATATTAATCATTTTCAATCTCAATTTGTTCTAAAGTTTCCTCTCAGCCACACCTACACCATTACCCATTTTATCGTATCAATGATATGAAAATGGAGGTTGAAATCAAAGACCATTCAAACTTTTAACTCAAGATATTCCACTAAAAGCGAGATCCTGCTCTTTATTTCCAATATTAATAGTAGTGTTCTCTAATGTTGATCTTTGTGACTTATGGTTTGTTAATCCCAAAACAAATCTTCATGGAATTTGCCTAGATTTACCTCTTTCAAAAGGTATATTGGAGACAATTTGATGGAATAATTAATCCCATGGAACCCCACATAAGTAAGAAACATGATTTTCTAGGAATGAACATAAAACATAGATAATGAGGTTAGTCGTAGTTAATGGAGTCTCTGCCAAATAAACGAAAGTTGGGGATATTCTTGTTCCACTACCCGATTTGAAATAGTGAGGAAATCATCGAATGTGAGATGTAAGTAAGTCATTTTTTTATAATTTGTTCAATTACTTGCATTGTCTTTGCTCTAAATATTCTCTTCGTGCCTCTATATGAATCCATCTAAATGTGCACTCAAGGCTAAACAAGCATGTCTCATTCTTCTCCAATGAAAAAATTATACTCATTTTATTTATAAAGATAGTACTTATAAACAACTTAGATCATATATGAGTCCATCATAATGTTCAAGAGCTTGTCTCCTAGTAATAGCATAAAATAAGTTGATAGGATGTCAATACATAGCTATGAGGACAATGAGGACAATTCATAGAGAAGATGTATAGCTCACTTGAGAGTCAAAAGATTTGTCTTCAAACTATTTCAAGAGAAATGTTTCATCACATTGTGAGGATTGTTTAGCAGAAAATAGTTACACCTCAACAACCATGTAGCCAAAAAAATGGTCTATAATGAGTTGTAGAGATCCGCTCCATAGTATGCTCATACTGTAGGATTCCCAGATCCCTTTGGGATGCATCATTGGTTTGTGTTGGAGTTCAAACCTCTAAAGATCTGAGTGATGGAGATGCCATGGAAAAGTGTAACATTGTCCTTGGTTTCCCTTATGCTTTATTAATGCATTATACATGTTGTGTTCATGTATCCCTTTATCCAACCTACGATGATTTTTTTAGTCACCATACATATCCAAAGATCTAATTTCAAATTCCCAAGCCAAGTTAAGAAGGGTGTTGGCTACTAATAATTATGCTACATTGTTTTGTGGCCCAACCTAGGCCCAATTTAAATGTAATTTTGTTTTCGTGGAAGGGGGATCCATCCCCTTGCACCACAAATACTTGGTTTTGATTATGAGGCTTCACCCAAATTCCCTCAAGCACGAGAGAGATCATACTCCATGTGTAAGGGATTCTTGGAGGCTTTGGTAGTTTTGGAGCCAAATGTTAGCTTGTAGAATAATTTGTAAGGGCAAGCAATCTATTATAAAATATACATTCATTTCAAGCTAATTATATTAATCAAATTACCTCCAAATCCAAGCCTTGTTTTCATCAAATGAGTTAGTTATTGATTGGTTGAGTGTTCAATTGATGTTTTCACCTACCCATGAATGTGGTTGTGAATTAAGCTTGGATGATATATCCCAAACTTCTCTTGATAAATGGCAATGCGTTAAGAGATGAGAGATGTATTATTTGTATTTTTAATAGAGTACACATTTGTTGGATCCATACTAGCCTTTCCTTTGGAAGGTTTCCCAAGTGGGTATTACTTTAATAAAAATCCATGCAAACAAATTAACTTTAGGATGAATGGAGGATTTCCAATGTTTGGTTGAAAATCATTGGTAGTGTAAGGGTGGGGTAGGGGATGTTGAATTTTGTATCCAATTTTCACACTATATTTACCCATTGATGGATTTGCTCCCATAATAGATTTTCATATTATCTTCTTATATGTATTCTTACTCTAGTGAGTTTTTCTATGAAGTATAACACTATTGTTATTCAATGCAAAATGGTCCAAGTTCTTGAGCAATGTCTTAGATCTATGACCTGGAGCCTGAGGTGGGGGGAACTTGATTGAGTGTGTCAATTTATTGATTTTAAAGGGAATTAGATAATTGAGGATGCATATGATATCTAGGATCCTATCTTTCCCACATGTTTAAACCCAAATTTACCCTTATGACATCACTTATTTTTTTAGAAAAGGTGATTAGTAACAAGATGCACACAAATTTTGACAACTTTCTCGAAATTGGATCTACCCTGGTGTTATTTGATTGGGTTTTGAATCTAATCTTCCAATATCACTAGGGCTATGTATTTGTTGTAAAGAATGTTTTTCCGAATACCATGATTTACTATGAGTTTCTAGGATCCCTTTGCTGGAAGGGAAATGTAAAACTTTTTTATGTGCTTTTCCCCCAAAATCCATGGCCCTTTGGTTATAAGAGTGATTTCCTAGATACTAATGGCACCCTCCCTCTCCTTTGTTTCCTTTCCATAGGTATAAGAAATAGATCTTCATAATTTTATATAGGATATGTTTCACAGGGAATGTCGATGAGAAACAATAGATGGGAATAAAAAATAACACACTCTTGATAAAAATAATACAACCTACTCATGATATCCATTTGTAGGTTCATTGTGATATACTTACCTTCAATATGACTAGTATATAGTTTTGGTCTTGAATTCTATAATTGTTAGATATTGAATCCTAGGTAGGTCAATTTCTCATCAAACCCTTGTAAGGAGAAGCGAAATAACTTGTGGATCAAAGTTAAGTGGAGTTGAGGGATAAGGTTAACATAGATGAAGGATTTTGACTTATTTATTTCCATGATCATGGCTAGGAAGAGGAGGAAAATATCTTAGAAAATTTATTTTCTTCATAGGTCAAGCCATTCTCAAAGAGGAGAATGTCATCCACAAACTTCAAATGGGTGATATGGACTCTCTCTCTTATCTTGATATTCATGATATTTCCCTCTCAACATTTAACATGGATTAGTTTATTGAAGCTTTCAATGATAAGAAGAGGAGAGGGGAAGGGGGAATCCTTAATAGAAACCTTGGAAGGATGAGAAGAAATGAGAAGTTGAGTTATTTATGAGGATTGCAAAGGAGGCCAAGTATTGGAAAACTTTGATCCAAGTGGTGAAGGGAAATGAGAACCCTACTTGAATGAAAATAAATTTGATATAGAGCTAACTAGATGCGTCAAATTCTTTGGGTAGCTCTTTTTTCAATGAAAACTCACTTATGGCTGATTTTGATAGTATAGAGGACCTCTCGATAGTAACTATGGAATATTGAGTACCTCTCCCATTGAAGAATCTTATTCATTCCTTGAAAATTATCTTTGATAACGTGGTTTTGAGATGAGAAACAATTATGTGAGAGATCATCTTGTAAATTCAACTGCAAAGAGATATATCTTGAAAATGATCAAATTGGGAATGGTTTTTTACCTTTGTAATGGTGGTAGGAAAGGTGGAATTTAAATATAACAACACCTTGCCTTGATTGTTGGATCCTTCTATAACCTTGAATAGATGCTCATTGAGGAGATCCCAAAATTCTCTAGGATGAATCCATGAAGATTGGTCTCACTTTTTATCAAGGAAGCATGTGAAAATAGTGTTTTCATACCCTTGATCAAGGTGATTTTTAAGAACTCCATCGAGATAATAGGATCTTGATTGAGAACTTAAAACAATTCTTCATTGAGGGCCTTTTATGGAATCAATAGATCCTCATTGAGGTGTTGACAGGGCTAAATAAACCCTCAATTGAGATGTTGATGGGGGTTAGCTAAAGACTCAATCAAGTTCAATAAATTGATCGAGGTACATGGCTCTATCGAGGTCACTATTGTTTTTGTAAAAAGAAAAAATATGCCACAAATCCCTTCTTTTCCTTTTCACCGTGACTAAGATTCATAACACCTCAATCCAACATAATACCCTAATCCAAAATTTGTATTTTAGAGCTTCACCAAGAATTTGTGCACCTCCAACCACCTCCTCTTCGACCACCACACCTACATCATGGAATCTAACCCGAGAGGTATGCATTTTTTTAATTTAAATAAATTATAAAACTTATATAATTAAATTTTAATTATTTTATTTAAATTTTATGGATTGAGGGAAATTATGATGCCATAATTGTTATTTTTTGATTAAATTGTATCAACCAGGAGCATTTATGCCACCAGTTTTATTTCCAACTATGTATTGACTAGTAATGATGTTGTACTTTTTTTTTCAATCCTTCGGTAATGCATGAAGGATTGAAAAAAATACATTAATGCATGGTTGAAAATAAAATCGGAAATGTAAACAATGCCCTCTTTTTTTGAAATTTGTTTAGTTTCAAATGATTAACCAATGGCATAAATGATGCCATATTTTTACAATCATCTTCTGACTACTAGAAATGTTGTCCATTTTTTTTCAATCCTCCAATAATGGATAGAGGATTGAAAATCTTTGACCAAATCATTGTTGCAAACTAGCATGGCTAAACACTACAATTCACATGTTACTGAGAGGAGACAAAATGAAAACTTGAAAGTAGATTTCCCTACTAATGAACATCATTTAAACATTAGGTGAATGCAACAATAAACTTGTTATAACCTTAATCAAGGTACATAGCTTAAGGTCGCTATTTTTTATTAAAAAGATAAAAAGTAGGTTGTGAAGCACTTTTTTTTCCTTTTCACCATGAGTAAGATGCATGATACCTTGATCCAACATCATACCTTGATCCATAATATTCCATAGAGCTCCACCAAGCATTATTGTGCCTCCATCCACCTCTCTTTCAATCTCTACATCTACATCATGGCATCTAACCCGAAAGGTATATGTTTTTATTTAAAACAAATTATAAAACTTATATAATTAAATTTTGATTCTTTTATTTAAATTTTATCGACTTGGAGTAATTATTATTTTAAAATTGCAATTTAATTAATTTTTATCAATTGACATTAGTTATGACACCATAATTTTAGTCATATGTTTTTTTTTTGTATCTAGCGGAATTGATAACTAGGCTATGTTCATACTCATGTGACACGAGGTTGATTCTCACCACTACCACTATAACCTCCAGGCACGCCCATGCTGCCCCACACACAACACATAAGGTAATCCAAGGTTTCAAACCAGTGACCTCACATAACAGAGTGCCTTAGTAGTGCACTCCAATGATTTTTCTAAACCTTGGGGAAAATTTAAATTTTATGTTTAAATTGTATCAACCAACATCCTTTATTATACCAATGTTATTTCCAACTATGTATCGGAAAACAACAATGTTGCCAATTTTTTTCAATACTCCAGTAATGCATGGAGGATTGCAAGCAATTTGTTCACACATGGTTGAAAATAAAACCAACAACGTAACCATTGCCCATTTTTTGCAATTTATTTAGTTGTAAATAATTAACATACAACATAAATGATGTCATTTTGTAAGGTACCATATGTAATGTAATATGAAGAAACAAAAATATTCAGCCAATACCAATGCAACAGTAAAATATTGAGAATATCAATACCAACAATAATACCTTTATTGAAAGAAAACAATGTTCACTTGCTTCTTCGAGGGGGGCAACCTCTAGCTAAC
>JZKD02S1646614.1:77651-118586 GCA_000966675.3 Picea glauca | reverse complement strand
GAAGAAGATGGTGATCATTATTATCTAATGAAACCAACTTTGTTTTATGATATTTTAAGAAAGAAAAAGGGTAAGAAATCAATTGGTTTGTTTTATAATTTTTTTCTATGTCCAATAGTTCTCCATAGTTTTGATGAATAAGAAGGTTTGTTTCGTTAAAAATATTTTGAAATTGGGATTTGATGTGTATACACATAGAATTTTAGGAATATCCCAACACGTCGCTTTACTCACATTTTACTATGGGGAATGTGAGAGTTTGCTTTTGTTTTAACAAAAAATGATTTTCTTTTTTAATGGGGTACATGAGAGTTTATTCTTATTTTAGAAAGATTGGTTGTAATGACCTCTTTATAATATCTTAATTTTCTCCTTTCCTCTACTTCTTTATTGCACCACAATTTCTCTTTAAATTTAGATGTGATCCTACTATTAATGGTATAAATATATTCTACAAAGTGAACTCACTATTCTCCAATACTTAGCATCATTATGTCATGCCCACGTAATTAAAAATGATTGATATATGTTGATCGATGTCATTTCCCACCTTTCAAAACTAATGGCATGATCAACGTATATCAACCAATTTTAATCACAATGCATCACACTTTTCAAGAACATCACAATGAAACAATAACCTTTAGGAACATCATACAACAATATAACCATTGAGGAATGTCCAATTTGATATTAATAGAAAAATATGAACATTGCAATGCAATATAACCATTGGGCACATCATAATCAAACAAAATACATATGGAACGTCTCAATGCAACAAAACCCTTGATGGACGTTGCAATGTGACACAACTATCGAGTAACATAACAATTCAACATAAGTCAACCAACATCAACATCACAATGTAACATAATCATAGTCAACCTTGGTAATGTGGGCACCCATGGTCAATGATATTCAATCATGACCAGCCATGGTCAACCGATGTCACCCATGGTTATGTTGATATATGCCTTGCGACATAACCCAACCCTTCATGAATGTCATAATGTGACATAACCAATGAAGGAATCATGAGTGTGGTCTTGTATCAATTGAAGCAACCAACATTTATTCACATCGCGACCCATGGATTTGTAGAAATCGCAAAACATAGTATGTGTAGTCTTCTGATACTTCTGAAATTTTGGACATCGAGGAGGGATATGTTCCCATTGTCTTCAAATGTCACACCATTTGGTTTGAGGCCCAGTTGGAAATGGATTTGACACATCCCTCTCTAGGTATTTTCCCAACGTAGGACATTCATCCCATCAATGACCTTTTGATTGACACATAGTACACCATACGTGCTCACATACCACCTTTTCCTTCTCCATATCTGGCAATTGCATTGTGAGATTTGCAATATGGGACTGCACCTACACTAGCCCTATCGATGTTTCACCTCTTCCTAGTGTAGCTTCTAGGTGCATCACAATACCCACAACCTCTGCGTGAGTAGTGACCTTCTACTGGGTGAGAGGGGCTCAGATATGGGGTAGTAGTCCAACAATAAACCATTCCCTTTGCTAAATATCTTAGATCTGAAATGTCAATCTATCCAATAATATTTTGAGTTCTTCTAGTCATAGTCCCATACAATTTCTCCAGCCTATTACTTGATCTCTTTGATCTCAGTGATGCACTGTGATATTGACTTAGGCTTATGAAACTCCCTAATAATATCTCTCTTAATATTTGTCACGGACCTAGTCTGTCTTGCTAGCACAGTCACCTTATACTTCATGTACCATGTCAGAGCTTTGTCTTTGAAATTGTTCTCCAACAACGTCATCTTCGATACTTCATATGTGATCCTCTTCATAAACCATATGGCTTCAGATGTGAACCAATGTCATTCTACATCGTCTTTATTCATCCCATGGAACACATATAACCTCAATGTTGTATCTTAATTCTCCATCCTCAATCTAGTTATGTGTCCTCTAGAATGACTATTATCTACTGGTGATACTGTTGTTGAAATTCTTCCCTGTGAAATATTATTGACTTCGACCTCTTCTTCACTTGTATCTTCTCTTATTTTTTATTCTACTCTTTCTTCTTCTACTCCTATCTCTACACAGTATGATTTTATTTATTCTTGGTTACGAATGTGCAAGGGGGGTGGTTTAAAGAGGAGGTTCCTCCATATTCTCTCATAATATACAGTGAGGTATCCCAAAGAGATTCCTACCTACAGCCACACAATTCCATTCACAATAGATAAAACCCATCCCCCTTCTCAAAGGGTTTCTTTGTCATCTTCTCCTACTTTAGTGACTCTAATATACACCTCATCTTCCTTTGATGTTATGACATCTCTCAACAACCAAGGGGATCTAACTTCATCTTCTTTGACCCTAATACCTCTACTCCTGGTATCCTCACTTGATACCCTACTCCTAACATCTCGTCTCTTTGATGGCCTATCTCCTTTTGTGCTCCTCTCTTACACAACATTTTCTCCCACACGTCCTCCTGGTGTGGTCTCCTTCCTCTTCATTCTAGGTCTGACCCCTCATTATTCACCCCTTTCTATCTTCTTTTCACTTCTTTGTTTGTATTTCCTCCTTATATCAACTTTTCTTGTGTATCTCTCAATTGTTTCTCTCCTCTTCTTTTCTAGATCCATTCCCTTCATACCTCATCTCAATATCTTCAAGATCCTCTCGAATGGATCCATCTTCTCACTCTCTTTTCCCCCTTCTTTTCACCCCCCCTTATTGCGAGGGGATCAACATGGTCGTTGATTTAATCTCTAAAAACCCTTGGTGTGTTATAATACCATGTTTTTATTCCTCCTCTAGTCAACACCCGACAATTAGCTCAAAATAAAATCACTTTATCTACTAAAAGAACAACTGAGTAATCAACTAAACATGGAGCGGAAGCATAAAATAGGAAACCCATCGAGGAAATAGAGCTTTCCCAACTCTTCCCCTAAGGATTCGAGAGTAGAACCCAAGACCGAGGACTTGTTGTTGCTTCATGGGCACTTCAGATTCCTATTCTCTCTCATCAATCCATCGACAGTTTCCTTTCTCACTACAGATGCAACTCTGTCAAAGAACATCTCATATAGAGTGCCCACAATCTGTTGGCCTCTTTTTGTGGAACAAAAGATGAACATGCATCTCTCAGTAAATAAGTTTAAGGTGTCTATAATATCAAATATGGAAAGCGATGAATTTGCAAGGAGAGGAGAAGTGGAGAGAGAAGTTAGGGAGTTGATGGAAAGAGAAGGGGGCATGAGGGTAAGGGAAAGAGCGAGAGAATTGAAAGAGAAGGCCATGACTACATTTGAAGAAGTAGGAAACTCATACAACGTCATGGTTGTTGCAGTCTCTGTGTGGAAAAAAAGGCATAAAAATCGACAACCAAACTACCCAACGAATATATTTCCAACTGGGAATAACAAATTCGAATTGGGAAATCTTTATTTGGTAGTTTGGATTATGTTTCAACTGTGTATGTGTGGTTTGAGTTATCTTCTTGAAATTTTTATTTTGTAAAGCAAAGGATTGATGTTCTCGTATAAAAAAGAGATGAGATTGTGTTTCTTTGCTTTGATTTGTAGAAAGACAACGAAAATTAAGGCAAATTTGTGTTGAGTTCATCATTTCATTTTTTGAGAAGACATGTGTCCATTTAAAAAAAATATAATATTGACTAAATAAAAAAACAATGTCCGCTTTATGTAAAATTTTAAAAGGAAAGAGAAGGAGATGTGTAATTCCTTCCATGTTCAACCTAGATTTGATAAGTGTACATTTAAAAAAAGTACAATATCAGCTAAATAAAAAAAACAATGTCCCCTTTAATGTAAAAATTTAAAAACAAAGAATATAACTATGTGTGCCCTTATATATATATATAATCTTTTCATGTGTGCCCTAAATAATTGTGTTATAACTATGATGAAATTTCATACAAGTGCATTTTCAATATCACTAAAACCTAATTGTATATTGTATAAATTATCATGTTATGATTGCAAAATTTTATATATTTAATATTATTTAAATATGGAAAGTTTTATTTATTATAATTTCCAAGTTTTATATAATTAATATTACTTAAACAAATATCCTGTTTATCTATTATAATTTTCAATTTGCATATTTAGTTTAGTTGAACCTTGGAAATATATATATATATATATATATATATATATATATATATATACTCATGATGCATATACCATATAATAGATTACATTGCATTTAACAAGGAAACAAAATTAAGTAATATTTTTCACCCTAAGTAATCATTGCACACACACACCACCTCAATAGACATCATTATCATTGAAACAACATGATCATAAATAACATTATGTTGGAAGTTTGTGTGTGTGTGTGAGAGAGAGAGAAAGAAAGAGGGAGAGAGAAATAGTCTATATTCTATATATATGATAAATAATCTATAATCTATATATTATGATTAATAATAATCTATATGATATATTAGATTATGATCCATAGATTATTCTATATGTGAGATCATATTTACATTAATTTGCATTATATCTAGATATATTTTTATATGAATATCAACTTTAAGAATATGATCCATTGTAACATATAGATTATATCCATAATTTACATGATAGATTAAATTTAGTAATTCATAGTGTATAATCCGGATATATCTATAGACTTGTTTGTGAATGAAGGTTCTTTTTGAATTAGGGTTTCTTTATATGATCTTGTGCACAATTTTATTATGTTGATATAGTTTTGAAAACAATAACTAACTATTAAAAAATGAAAATAGAGTATAATATTTTGACTAATTATTACAAATTTCAACAATATTCTTAAACAATTATTAAGATGAATATTAAATCTAGATCAATATCACACTTATGTTAAATGATCAACCTTCTCATAGTTGTTAATTTCCAGAATATTTTGATTGCTTGGAGACTTAAAATTTAACATGGGCTATTGCATATTTATTATGTATCATATAAATATATAAGATTACTTTTTAATGAGTCTAATCTCATGAAACTATTATGGTTTTGGACATGTTTCAAATGTAAAATAACAAAAAGTATATTGGGATTTACTGAGATATTAGTTCAATATGAAGAGGATGAAATGATTCTCAAGATATATAATTATGCTTTAATCAATTATCAAAATAAATAATGTTTCAAAATGCAAGAGGTTTGGGTTTATACTATTGATATGTTCCAATCATGGAAACTAAAAAAGAATGCAATATCAATTATTGAATACCTGCATTGATGTAATCAATTATATAACACAAAACAATCAAGCATATTGATTTCAATGATGATATTAAAAATATGATTTAGATAAATAATGGAGTTCGAATGATTTCAACAATGATATGATAGAAAACAATAGGGTGCATTTATTTTAGAGATGGTACAATGAAAAATGATTTAAAGCAATTAGATTCTATGATTTCAATAAATACATAGTGCAAAATAGTACAATGCATTGATTTCAGTGATGACACAATGCTAAATGACTTAGATAAATTAGTTACATTGATTTCAATAATGACATAATCCGAAACAATATGCATTGATTTAAGTGACAATACAATGAAAAATGATTTAGCATAATCAAGTAGTTGTATTCATTGTAACTATGATATAACATGAAACAATATGGCACATCATTTCTAGTGATAATGATATAACACAAAACAATAGGGCATATTGATTTCAGTGATTATTTTAAAAAATGATTTAGAGAAATAAGAGAGCCTAAATGATTTCAACAACGATATAACACAAAATAATAGGGTGCATTTATTTTAGATATGATAGAATGAAAAATGATTTAGAGAAATTAGTTGTTATAATTTCAATAATGACATAATACAAAACAATCCAATGCATTGATTTTAGTGATAACACAATGATAAACCATTTAGAGCAATTACTTGCATTGATTTCAACAATGACATAATGTAAAAAAAAATGCATTGATTTAAGTGATGATGAAATGAAAAATGATTTAACATAATCAAGTAGTTGTATTTATTTTAACAATGATATAACATAAAATAATAGGGTGCATTGATTTAATTGATGATATTATTAAAAATGGTTTGGTGGATTAGTTAATTGAGGAATGAAATTAATCATCTATATTGATTTTAGTATCACTACGAAAAATGATTCAGTGCATTAATTAATTGAAGAAATGATATGAAGGAGATTAACCCTATATATTGATTTCAAGTGTGAGATAATGCAAATTATCAAGAAAAATGAATTTATCAATAACCCAGTGAAAAACAATTTCAAAATAGATATATAAGTTGAATTCTAATACTTTAGATCGATGAGAGTTTTTTGGCTCCACCTTTCTTGCTAATGCCCGAAACACTAACTTTGCACCCTCCCCTACTTTCCCTCACCCTCGACAAGGTCTCCTTCACCACGAAACTCTTGATTCAGACCTCCATGGCATCCCCCAAGAGAGGAGTCAGGGGCTCTTCCCTTTCCTAAAATGAATCCCTAAAAGATGCCTCTAGGAAAAATATGGATCGCACGATAGAAACTCTCCATACCCAGGAACCCATGCAAGAAGACCTACCCAATCCAAAGGCTACTAAACAATCAGTGCATGTGCATTCATCCAAGACCCATTCTACTTGGGAAGCCACCAAAACCAAAACGTGCATTCCCAAATCAGAGGAGCAACCAAGGATCGAGCTTCCGCCAGCTTGCATCAATGCCAAAATTGAGTACATGAGAACTTGCACACTCATAGGAAAATTCATAGGAATCTAGCCAACGAAACGTGCACTTCTAACCTGGATCACAATGAAATGGAAGCCCAGAGCACATTTTGACATCCAACTGGGCTCAAAAGTATTCTTCACTATCATGTTCACTTGACTTGATGACAGAGACAAAATACTAGAAGGGAGCCCCTACTTCTTCAATTCAACGGGTTTATACCTTTAGAACTAGACAAAATGCTTCAACCCCCACAAATAAGACTTCACCTGGGTGCTTGTTTGGATTAGACTCTACTCGATGCCTCAAGACTACTGGGATGATGAAACCCTCAAAGAAATTGGTAACACTCTGGGAAATTTCGTCAAAATAGTAGAGAAAACTAAAACAAACAAGTACACCTCCTATGCCAGGATCTACGTCTACATGCACATCACCAAAGCCCTGTCGAACTCCATTTTCCTAGTGCATGAAGAAATGGAATGGATCCAAACCCTAGACTATGAACATGTCCCTTTCAGATGCCGCAAGTTCCATGAACAAGGGCTCATATTTAGATACTTCCCTCAAAAAAATCCAACCACATCTCACAAAGAAGTCACTCTCACAGACGAGGAAGGATTTTAATCAATCCCCACCTATCGACAAAATAACTCAAAATCCCATGTCGTAGCCAAATACACAGAACCGTTGACAAGAAACAGTTTCCAAGTCCTTGCCCAACAATCGAATGAGGAGGAGCCCATTGAGGAAGAAATCCAGTTGGCCCCCAAAAATCAGCACCAGGAGCCCGTGAAAAATCAAGGAAGCACTACCACCACAGATCCAACTCCCACAAAGATCAACCTCCCACCCAACCCATCCTCAACGTCACCTACCAAGAACCTAATATATTCCACCAGTTAGGATTTTGATGTGCTAATGGATGAAGACATGGGAGATCTAGATATCGGTGAGCTAGATCTTCTAGGAATGGAAGATTCATGCAAAAAACACACTTTCCACACAATGGCCCCAAAGTAGATCTATCTCCTCAAGGAATTCCTAAATAAAACCAAACTACATGGCTAGCTTGGGATACAAAATAATCCACCAACTGACTTGAAAAAGGTTGTCAAAGATCTCAAAAAGTGAGGGTGCAAAACAAATCTCCAAGGCATCGCTTCTTTGGGTTTCAAGTTAGTGGAGTCAGGGCAATATGCCCAACTCACTGAATTATTTTCTTCCAACACATAAGGTTCCCAATGAAAGTCATATCTTGGAACTTTAGGGGAATCAATGGTCTCAACAAACACAGAATGCTATAAAAGAAAATCCACCAAGAAAAACCCACAATACTCATGACTTAGGAAACAAAAAGCACCAACAAAAATCTCCAAAACTTGCTTTCTCATCTTTGGAAAAATAACAAATCCATTGCAGTGGATGCAACCAGAGCCTCAAGTGGTCTTGCAATAGCTTGTAATTCTTCAGTTATCACCCTTAATGACCTCACCACCACTAGAAACTCCATCTCATCTTCCTACCACCTTATTGGAATGGACATGCATGGCTTCATCACTAATGTTTATGGTCCCCAATATGCTAATCAAAAATTCAATCTTATAAACTTGTTGGACTGGTAAAAACAATATTAGCCCAGAAAAAATTGTATCCTCAGTGGCGAATTCAACCTCATCACCAACCTCTGGGAAAAAAAAGGAGGGCACCACATTCTCACGCAAGAGGACACTAACTCCAAGAAATAAACAATGAACCGGTGGATCTGGAATCCACCAATGGGATTTACACCTGGAATAACCGACGTGATGGAATCTCTCATATTTCCTCACACCTCAACATATTTCTAGTCTCTAAAGACATTGCAACATCTGGGGATGAGCTTTACTCATCCATTCTCCCTTCCTCAAGCTCATATCACTAGACATTTTTCCTTCACTGGCACCAAAAATACAAGAACCATTTTCGCCCCTTCAAGTTTTAAAAATTATGTTTATCCAATCCAAAGTTCAAACCGATGATCCAAGAATAGTGGTCAACCACCCACCCCCCTAGCCGCACCAAAATGTACAGATTTCAACAAAAACTAAAATTGTTGAAGCAACATCTGAAGGAGTGGAACAAAATGACCTTTGGGAACATATTCTTTGACAAAACCACCCTAGAAAAGGACATGGAGACCTTAAAGCAATAGATTATCCTACAAGGTCATTCGACAACTCTCTCACACAAAGAAACATAAATTCAATCCTAAATAGAGGAGAGATATCAGCAAGAAGAAATTCTCTGGAAGAAAAAATCAAGAATCTCCTGGTTGAAGGAAGGAGAATGTAATACCTATTTCTTCCACCACACAACCATCCATCTCATAATGCACAAAATAATCTCTTGCCTTAAAAATTAATATGGAATTAGGCTTAAGAACCACAAGGACATTGAAACTGAATTGGTCTCCTACTACGAATATCTACTCGCAGAGGAGAACCGCTCAAGGAGGGACACCATTCAACAAGTTACCACCCACATCCCCAGTAAGGTAATTGATCAACAAAATGACTCCCTAATGTGCCGAATGACTCTCCAAGAAGTGGACTCTTCTGTCATGCAAAATAAAGAAGATACAACCCCTAGGCCGGATGGTTTCACAATCAACCTCTTCCATGCTTGTTGGGATATGTTAAATATGGGCGTGCTAGACATTATGGAAGAATCGTGAAATCGTCAGTGGGTCCTCATTTCCCTCTATTAATACCTAGGTCTGCACCCCTTCCCCTCCTCTCCCATTTCCCTATACCTCCATAAAAAATCATTCCTTTTTTGATTGGTTAAGTTGGCTCCACATTACTAAATGAGTCACTTTCTTATCATTACATTTCTTGATTGATTCTTTGCACCATCGTTTTTTTGTTTTCTGGAAGGATAATTACATGTCATGGTTTGGGTCTGAAGTACTTGTCATAAAAAATTTCATTGGTTGAGATCATAGCAAGTTTGATATTGTTTTATATGAAGAACAAAGTTGAATACAAGAACCAAGTTATTCTTGCAAACTAGGATTGGCACACTAATTTTGAAATTATTTTATAATTTAATTTGTTATTTTAAATGTTTTAACCATTTGAATGGCACCTGACTATGTGCACGATCATAAAAAAGTGCCTCCACACCAGATTACATGCATTTACACAACATCAGTTATGATCATGAGAACTATATCGGTTCATCATGGCCACTACAACTTGAACGAAGGGTTAACAACACACAAGTATCAGTTTCAATCTGAATAAATTTGCATTCACTACATCATCAACATCAGATATACTCTGTCCACCATGGTTCCTCCTTTACAATGATGTTAGTTGAATAAGCCCGAGCCACAAGGCCTGGATTTGTTCGAATCCATACCCGTAATCAAAGACATTGTTTTAAAGGCAGAGTGGTATGATTTCCTATGCATATTTGAAGGACATCACATAGGCTTGGCTATGTTTTTTGCATAGAAGTTTGATGGCTTCCACAACCTTCTTGGGGATACTTGGATTCATGTTACAAAACACTTCATCAAAGCATCCTGTGCTCTCCCTATCTATGTGGAAAGATGGTTTAAGAAAGGCAAGATGCCTCCAGAACTATACAACAAATTCCTGGTTCTCGAGCACCAAGACCCCGACTAGAGCCAAGGAATCCCTGTGTCGTGGATAAAGGAAGACTAGAAAGGAACCCTAAAAATAGTGTAGAGGTATATCACAGGTGAGGGTCGATTCAACATTGTACATTGTTATCACCTTCGTTTCCTTGTGCGTCTAAGTGGAGACAAAGAGATTGATTTACCATATTACTTTCTTAAGAGCCTAACCAAAATGGCCATGAGGGTTCAAGGTCACCATGAATATACTCACAGGAGCATGTACCATCAAGGATTATTAAATTGTTGGTAACTTTCTCTCTCGAGGAACTTGAAATGCCTTGGGATTATTTCTTGAAGTCCGTGGGATTGAAAGAGAAGGACCATGTGCTCGATTCGCAGAATGAAAGTGATGCTAGTTAAGATGAGAGACATTCAGGGGTTTATATAGATCCTAGGATCTCGATGAAGCATGTACAACCCACATCAAATAAGGGGAAAGGCCCTAAAACAACGAGCACACCCTTGAAAGAAAACAAGCTAGAGACCTCCATGAAGGAGGAGTTCCCTCGAATGCAATTGAGGTATTCTACAAAAAGGGGAAAGGAAAAAAAAAGTGGAAAATTTTCCAGCATGCACCCACCTGCATTGGAAACACCACATAGGTCTTTTTCATCCAGCCATTCAAAGGAGGATCAGAAAACCCCCATCGAGCAACAACCTAATAAACCTATGAATTGAATGAGAGGGAAAATTGGACCTGGTTCATGTAGAAAGGAAGTAATTAAGGGAAATTTTGTTCCTACAGAAGCCTTACCTTAAAAACCACATGCAGCCTAAAAAGACAGGAAGAGAAATGTCGAGTGTTGGCCCTCGACCAAGATTTGGGAAAAATTTGGTCAGTTTTGGCCTACTTTTGGACTTCGACACACTGATTGAAGTAGGATCACCCAGGCAGAGCTGAGATCACAGATCTCACCTATTTTGAGGGTTATGTGGACCCAGTAAGGGGACCTCTAGGGTTTTGTAAGGGGTTTATGGGATGTCGACCCATGGTTTCTCCCCATTTTTAGTCCCTATTGTAAGTCTTTGTAAAGTATAAATAAGAGCAATGTATTGTAGAAGTAGAGAGGAGAGTTACGAGTTCTTTATGAAAAGGAATGTATGTGCATTGAGGCTTCGTGCTCAACTGTGATTTTTGTAGAAGGTGTTAAGTGATATGATAAGATATTTTGGCTCTATTCATTTGATCTAGTTTTAGAAGGAGGATCTAGTGCTTAGTGTGCATATCTCATGTCTGGTGCGGAGTTCAACTCTATGGCTTAGTACACAAGAGTGACTGGATGTAAGATTTTGGAGAATAATAAAGAGGTAAAGCGGTTTGTGGGCATAGCCCCACCCTGGGGTGAGCCACGTATATCTAGTGTCTCATGGTTTGCTTTGTGCAATGTCTTTTATGTTATGCATATGCTTAGTGCTTTGGTTATGATCGATAATTAATATGGATGTTGTTGCTTAAGTATTTTACTTATGATTAAGGGTAAATAAATGATAGATTTAATTCATAGTAATAAGTGATGCATGCTCAGGGTACATAATTACTTGTGGTTATTGTGCTTATCTATCTTTGATTATGATCTGCGGTGCTAATTAGGTTAATAAACTAATGCATGTCACTTCCTAAGCATTAATAGAGTATTCTGCGAAGTGCTCTTATCACAGATTCGTGTCCCATCTTGGTTACAGACACCTATGTCCTATAACCCCCCCTGCTTCTACCTAGGGTGAGACTTCACCTACTTCGCAGGTGTTTCCTAGAGGGCCGGTAGTCAAGGTTTTTTTGGTGTGTTGTTAAACATTGAACTCTGGGTCTACCCATGTGCCAACAAATGGTTTCGTTGTTGGGACCTGAAAATGTGATTGTTGGGAACTAAAGTAAAGAAAAAAAGAAGCTTTGTGCATAGATATGATGCTGAAGTGTGTAATACTCTACTTGACTTGTGAATCTTTGTGCCAAGAAAGTAAGTTATTCTGAAGAAAAAAGGTAAGATTATAAAAGAAGAAAGATTTTTGCTTTGGTAAGAGAAAGATAAGTGGAAATTTTTGTTTTGAAAGCATGAACTTAAGTATGTTTAATAGATTATGTCCTAGTTTGAAGGCTAGGGCGCAGTTGAAAGAAATAGTTGGTTTCAGTAAATTTAATGGAAATGAAGAAAGATATGTTATTCCTATGCATATAAAGAGTTTTCGGAATAATACATGGATGCATGAACCTAGAAAGAATTTTTGCAGATTGTAGGTCCAACACTATGATCCTAGGGGAAGTGAGCAGTACAAAAAAGATTGGGGAACATTTAAGAGAAAAAGAGGACTGACTTTATGTTATAATTGTAGAAGATCGGGACATCTTGCTAAGGAATGTCCTGGGGTACGCCCTATTTGTCTTTGTTGTAAGGTTGTTGGTCATGAGGTTGAGGATTATTGCTAAAATTGAAAGGATGGGCATAAGACAAGAAAATTTCGAAAAGAGTCAAGAGACTAAGGGTATGTCAGAAAGTCATAAAGAGAAAAGGTCAGAGGAAGTTCAGACTATGTTATTACAATTTGAAGAAACGATGAATGCTCACAAAGATGTCAGTTTACCAGAAATCCTGAAAGAAAAACAACACATAAGTGAAAGAATAGAAGACTTCGACATAGACTGTATAGTATTGAATGAAGAAACACAAGTAAATATTATGACAGATGAAAATTGGGAAATTTTGGGAAAGCCTACTGTGGTACCTTCTTTAGGAAGGATAGGCTTGTTTAAGGGAAAGATGATAACTTTATGTGGAAAATTAACTACTATACCTATTAATTTTCATGGAACATTGACTGAAGAATAATTTGAAGTCATTAGGTTTGTTAAGGACAACACCCCTTTCCCACTTTTATTAGGTAAAACTTGGATCGAGAAGGATCAGATCAGAAGGAAAGCAGAGGAAGAAGCTATAAAAAAGAAAAAGAAAGAATTAAGGGATTTCATATCTAGGAAAATAGACCAACTAAGAGAAGAACAAGAGGATAGGTCGAAGAAACAGAGAAAAGTAACAACGCAAGAGGGACAAAAAGCAAAAGAATTAACTATCAAGGTTGAAAGAATACAAGAAGGCTTGAAGGACCTATCTATTAAAGAGAGAAGTGTGCCCACTCAGGAAGTGATAAGAAAAGGGATATTAACTTTAGAATCTTTGAGGGAAACTCAACAATGCAAAGCCACTACGCTGGGGGAAGATAAGAATAAAAAGAGGATTCCAGAAACAGTTAAAGAGACTCAGATCACATGAAAGAAGGCAAGGAAGCTCAATAAAAATAAGGCAAGGAAGCTCAATAAAAAGAATGCTAAGTTGGAAAAGCTACAAGAAGTTATAAAAACCAAATGGAATACTTCACAGACTGGAACCTCGCAGGAGGCAAGTTCGTAGGAATTGAACCTCGCTGGAATAGTTGGTCTGTGCAGATTTGGACTTCACCCTGTAGAAGTTATATAACCATTAGAGGCACCCCAACCATTAGAATGATGCTCCATAACGGTTAGGAAACACATTTATGAGTTTATGGACTGCTTTTGGACATTGAGGCCACGCCATAATGGATATATTTGTACATTAATGGAAACAATTTCCTGTCCATTAGAAGATCCGTCACGACTGCCCCACTTATTTAACGCATTCGTCGTTGCGTTAGGACCACTTTTTTCTACTCGTGATTGACAAAGATAAATAGAGAATTGTCCAAGTCTTCAACTGAGCTATATATCGTTATCTGAACGCATACCCCACATGTCTGTTTGTCTACCTATGGTATGTTAAAATCTAGAATGTCGAGCACCCCACAGGAGGTGCATGACCAGAGGGAGGAATCCGTCCAAAACATAGTAGCAAGTATAAAATCCCTCACCTCGGCATGTAAACACTTGAGTGACAAAAGTGCCTAGACATATGAATGCCTCGCCGAAGATCCAGAGTTAAAGAAGATAGAATCTCAGTTACAGGAGGCGCAACAACAAGCATTCTCATTACATGCACAGATGAAGTTGCTCACAGTAGTGGAAAGGATGAAGAGATATGAGGAGCAATGCATAGTACAACAACATATCACTGACCTCTAGGGTAAGTTCATGGAAGTAACACAAAAGTTACAACTTGTGCAGGACAAAGCTTGCAAGGTGTTTGAAGAGATCGATAGCCAAGGTTCACAGATAGACCAAGTAGTTGCAGCAGTAGAACAACACCTGGAAGGGCCTCTTATAGAGAAGACAGTCCGGGAGCTCGTTGAGCAGGAGGCTAAGGCGAGGCAACAAGTCGAGGAAGCTTGAGGATTTTGAAGCAGTATTGTCCAAACCTGAGTGACTTGGGATGAGTCACAGTTGAGTGTTGGGGGCCTATTGGCCCTCGACCAAGTTTTGGGGAAACTTTGGTCATTTTTGGCCCACTTTTGGACTTCGACATGATGATCGAAGTAGGAGTGCCCAGGCGGAGCTGAGATCGTGGATCTCACCTATTTTGAGGGTTATGTGAACCCAGTAAGGGGACCTCTAGGGTTTTGTAACGGGTTTATGGGATGTTGACCCATGGGTTCTCCCCATGTTTAGGCCCTATTGTAAGATTTTGTAAAGCATAAATAAGAGGAATGTATTGTATAAGTAGAGAGGAGAGTCCCAAGTTCTTTGTGCAAAGGAATGTATGTGCATGGAGGATTTGTGCTCGAATGTGATTTTTGTAGAAGGTTCTAAGTGTTGTGATAAGAGATTTTGGCTCTGTGCATTTGATCTAATTTTAGAAGGAGGATCTAGTGCTTAGTGTGCAGATCTCTTGTCTGGTGCAGAGTTTGACTCTGTGGCTTAGTGCACAAGA
Source organism: Picea glauca (assembly GCA_000966675.3). Lineage (NCBI taxonomy): Eukaryota > Viridiplantae > Streptophyta > Pinopsida > Pinales > Pinaceae > Picea > Picea glauca. Next base: position 103,324 of record JZKD02S1646614.1, on the reverse strand, counting down.
GTGACTGGATGTAAGATTTTGGCAAATAATAAAGAGGTGACGCAGTTTGTGGATGTAGCCCAACCCTGGGATGAACCTCGCATATCTAGTGTCTCATGGTTTTCTTTGTGAAGTGTCTTTTTTGTTATGCATCTACTTAGTTCTTTGGTTATGATCTGTAATGAATATAGATGTTGTTTCTTAAGTATTTTACTTATGATTAAGGGTAAATAAATTCTAGATTTAATTCATAGTGCTAAGTGTTGAATGCTCAGGGTACATAATTACTTGTGGTTATTGTTCTTGTCTATCTTTGATTATGATATGTGGTGTTAATTAGGTTAATAAACTAATGCATGTCACTTCCTAAGCATTAAAAAAATATTCTACGAAGTGTTCTTATCACAGATTCGTGTCCCAACTTGGTTACAGACACCTGCATCCTGTAACCCCCCTTGCTTCTACCTCGGGTGAGACTTCACCTGCTTCATAGGTGTTGCTAAAAGGGCCGGTAGTTGGGGTTTTGTTGGTGTGTTTTTAAGCGTTGAACCCTAGATCTTCCCCTATGCCAACAACGCGAAAAACATTGAAGCACCAAGAAATCTGAACATAAAAACTAGAATTATAAATCAATTAAGACTGAATTCCAAGGCTCTTTTTAAGACATCATTAAAAGACCCCCAGCCAATTGTGATCAAGGATGATGACAGTCTCAAATTTTCTAGCATGAAAGAAATGACAGTCAATGTTTTGAAGGGAACAACAATGAAAAAAGAGAAATCAAAGTCTAGTGAGGATGAGGTTGTAGAAACACCATTTCTGACAGTGAAAAAGGATTATCCTATAGACTCCAGTCAACAGGGAATACAAGATTATGGACTTGATTCTGAGCAATATTATATTGGCACCTCACCACATGTAGGGTATCCTTACCACAATTTACAAGACATTAAATTAGAGATTGAAACTGACACTTTGGGAGTACAGGTGTCTATTAAAGGAACAAAAGGGAAGGAACCCAAGGTTATAAACAAATAAAATATGAGAAAAAGGAGAAAAACATTAGTTGACCACAACAAATCTATCACAGAGAAAGACAAAAATAAGAAACAAGTTGAGGTCAAAACAAAGAGGGTTGATGAAAACCAACAAGTGAAAGAATTGAAACTTCAAGTCCAGACCTTGCAACAACACAATCATGAATTGGAAAAACTATACTCCAGACCACAAAAGAAGTATCAAAGACTCCAGAAGAAACACCAGAAGATTTATTGCTTTCTAAAGGAGATAATTTGAAGGAGTACCTAAAGAAGCTACTAACACATCCAGTTGTCTCCAAGTTGGCCTCCAACAACGTGCATGGATACTAGTGCTTGATATAGAACTTAATTATATCAGTCCTAGTCATTTTTTGTCAAAGATCAGTTCACTTTAGTAAATGCATCAGTTTAATTTTATCACTAGTAGCATTTTTAGTTATTTAAGTGCAAAATTTTTTAGATTAAGGCATAATAAGTGGTCATTTTTGTTTAACATGAACACTTTGTTTTGTTAATTCAAGTTTGAAGTATACATTACTATACTCCAAAAATATTTAGCTAATTCAATAAGTTGTTCTCCAACTGATAGTGTAGAGTTAATCCTCAATTCTAGATGGACGAGAGCCTCTACAACTTTGATAAATATGTAATTTTCGTATGTTTTGGGGGTTCATTTTTTTGGTAAGGAAATCAATATATCAAACTAGTTGAGCATGTTCTATGATTGGAAAAAATCTCTCTACCTAGTGAATATGCTCTTGATGACAGTGTGTTTTATGTTCAAATATAAATGTGTTTTTCTCTTATCTTGAATGCAATTTTTGATGTGTGCAAAGTACATTTCATTTTCCTTTCAGTTATTGTATAACTCATCTTTACTAATATGCAACATGTAAAACAACTAATGCTTTAGTGAAGATTTTTTTTTATTGCAACCTTTGGGAATAATTGTGTTTGGATACTTTTTTAATGCCTTGAAGTATTATTTTAAGACCTAAACTTCTTACAACAGATAATTCATTGAGTTTTTTTTTATTTTTCTCTTTGTTCATCCCTCTTTTTTCTCACTTGTCTATCATTTGTTTTCCATCGGCCAAGGAGAACCTACAACCATATCATTTTTCCAACCCAACCATGTTTTTTTCTTGGTAAACCAACCCTCCAACTGACCAACAAAATCAAATAATAAAAAAACCAACCATTACAAAAATTGAGGTGGCCTAGCTCTGCCCTTTAGCAGTCAGGTGCATAATTTAGTACCAACATCTTTCGGTGCCACCGTCGGGGAACAAAGTAACACAATATCTTTGCCTAGGAGAATGACAATGATCAGATATTATCTTTGATGGTGAAAAAAGACCATACACATTCAAACTAGAGATCATTCACCTGGCGACTCCATGGTTAAAGGATCTATTGGTGAGTCCACTATTTCAAGAAGTAAGATTTTCAAATGGAAGCCATCTTGGCTCGGAGTTTTTCTCCTTTTAATTTCTCTGTTTTTCCTGGTTTTCCAAATGTTGTTCCTACTATATATGAGTGTGGTGATTACTTACCCAGATTTAGAGAACATAAAGATGATAACCCTACATATCATTTGCTTGAATTCAATGAAATCATGCATCGGTTGGGTATACATCATGAGGATGCATTAATGAAGATGTCCATGTACTCTTTAGAGGGATATGCTCGTGAATGGTACTGATCCTTGCCTCCTACTAGCATATCTTCCCTAAAACAGTTCCATGTAGTATCTAGTGATCATTGTAAAAGGTTTTTTCCAGTTGATTTACTTTTTGAAAACTATTGTGAAGAATTTGGATCTTATATTCAACAGTCAATTATAAGTTCTTCTAGTAGTGAAAATGAAAGGGATATTTCCATTGAGGAAATGGAGGAAGATTCAGTTACATATGAGTCTTGTTCTAATTCTTTTATCCAGAAAGATGATTTTGAGCATTACATTAACGATGAAATTAATGATAACAAGGATTTGGATACATTTTCCATTATTTTAGATGTATCGGCTAGCCATTTTTATGATGAATATGTTGTTCTATGTTCTCATAAATATTTGTTTAACTATGAATAAAGCAATGTTGATGGCTAAACACAAGCAACTCTTTCTATGAATTTTTAGGAGCCATTTCTTTGACTTAGCAAACCAACATATCACAGTGATGAAGGTTGTCGAATATATTATGATGAAACAATCGATTTAGAATTAACTCAAGAGGTATCTTATGCATAATCTATGATTGATTATGGTCGAGATAAGGAATTATTCGTGCATCATCATACTCTTGAAAATATTACTACTTTAGGTTACAGTGAAATAAATGATGAACCTTTGAAGAAAAATGAAGAGACTATTTTAAATCATTCTTTACAAGATGAACAACTTTCCGATGCACCTATTAATGATGAGTATCATGACTTTGATAATGATTTACACAAGTAGCAAGTAGTATTTTCCTCTTTTGAAAATTTTGATCAGCCCGGTTATGATGAAGATATGCTTACTCTGCAAGATCATTTTTCTTCTCAACCATTTTTTGTTACAAAGTCTCATACAAAAATTATTATTTGAAAGGAAATTGAGTAGGCCTTTGCCTTTAATGATCCTCCATTGTTTGATGATTATGAGGAAAGTGATGTTGAGGGTCATGAAAAAAAAATTCTCCTTTCTTCTGGAACTATTGAGCAGCAAATTCAAGATTTCTTCAAGCCTGAATATGACATCTTTCAGCTAGAAACAATAGAATCCCAGCAAGAATGAATCAACCATGGAAGTCAAATTACAGAATGTATTTCTACTTATCCATCAAGGTATGGTTCTCATGTTTTTGCAGATCCTATAGCAATCTATATGAAGTCAAATTGGATTAAAGAATTTTGTGTCATTCATTTTGTGAATGAAGAATTTCAAAACTTAAAGTATGGGTTTCAAGATTGTAAGTTGCTACCATATTTTTCAGTTTCTATTATCATATTCGTACTTAAATATGGAGGTCGGTTTCATCTTGTTAATGATTTCCTCATATGTCTTCACTGGAAATCTGATTACACATGATTACTTGGTTTTTAGGAGAGTAGAGTAGGGGTGTGTTGAATAAGCTCGTCATTTGAAAATTTCATTTTCAGTGTGTTGGTTTTCAGTAGCGTGTTTGAATAAGAGACTCCATATCCCAACAAAGGTACTAGGGTGTAACTACATTTTTAAGTTTCATAATGAATAAAGACAGAGAGCATGGATGGCAGACAAAAAATAGAGGTAAGTTAAAGCACGTGGGAGCAGGTTTTGAGAAGTAAGGCACTTGATCTATTGTTCTCGACACCCAATAGGGGGGTGTTGTCCCCAGTTGGAGCCAATGTTAATAACTAAGTCTGCACCCCTGCCCCTCCTCTCTCATTTCCCTATACCTCCATAAAAAATCATCCATTTTTTGATTGGTTAAGTTGGATCCCCATTACTAAATGACTCAGTTTTTTATCGTTACCTTTCTTGATTGATTCTTTTCACCATTTTTTTTTTGTTTTCTTGAAGGATAACTACATGTCATGGTTTGGGTTTGAAGTACCTGTCATCAAATTTTCCATTGGTTGATCTCATAGAAGTTTTGACAGTGTTTTATATGTATAACATAGCTAATTTCAAGAACCAAGTTGTTCTTGCAAGCGAGGATTGGCACGCTAATTTTAAAATTTTTTTATAATTTAATTTGTTATTTAAAATGTTTGAACCATTTGAATGGTGTCTGCATATGTGTACACTCATAAAAAAAGCAACTCCACACCATATTACATGCAGTTCCATCACTATACAACATCATTTATGATCGTGAGAACTGTATTGGTTCATCGTGGCCACTACCAATTGAGAAGAGAGTTAAAAACACACATGTGTTGGTTTCAATATGAAGAAATCCACGTTCACTACATTAGAGCTACTTTGTCCATCATGGTTCCTCCTTGATAATGATGGAAGTTGAACAGGATCGAGCCACAAGGCATGGAGTTATTCGAAGACATACCTGAAATCAAAGACATTTTCGTAAAGGTCGAGTGGTATAATTTCCTATGCATATTTGAAGGACACCACACATGCTTGGCTATGTTTTTCATCTAGACGTTTGATGGCTTCTAGACCCTGCTTGGGGATACCTAGATTCATGTTACAAAACACTTCATCAGAGCATCATGTGTTCTCCCTGTCTGTGGGGAAAGATGGTTTAAGAAAGGAAATCTTCCTCTCGACCTCTACAACAAATTCCTGGTTCCCAAGCACCAAGACCCCATCTGGAGCCAAGGAATCCCTTTTTCATGGATAAAGGAAGACTGGATAGGATCCCTAACAACAGTGCGGAGGTATATCACAGGTGAGGGTCGATTCAACATTGTACATTGTTATCACCTTTTTTTCCTTATGCATCTAAGTGGAGATAGAGAGATTAATTTACCATATTACCTTCTTAAGAGCCTAACCAAAATGGTCAGAAAGGTTCAAGGTCACCCTGAATCTTCTCACACGATCATGTACCATCAGGGATTGATTAAATTGTTGGTAACTTTCTCTCTCGGGGAACTCAAAATTCCTTGGGATTATTTATTGAAGTCTGTGGGATTGAAAGAGAAGGAGAAAGCACCTGATTCACGGAACGAAGGTGATGCAAGTGAAGATAATATGGAGGTAGGGTTTTCTCCAGAGCCTGGGAGCTCAATGAATCATGTCCAACCTACATCAAATAAGGGGAAAGGCCCTAAAACAAGGAGAACACCCTCGAAAGAAAACTATCCAGAGGCCTCCATGAAGGAGGAGTCCCCTCGCATGCAATTGAGGTTTTCTACGAAAATGGGCAAGGAAAAAAAAGTGAAAAAGTTGCGAGCATGCACCCACCTGCATTGGAAACACAACAAAGGTATTTTTCATCCAGCCATTCAGAGGAGGATCAAAAAACCCCATCAAGCAACAACCTAATAAACCTGTGACTCGAATGAGAGGGAAAAATGGACCTGGTTTGCGCAACAAAGAATTAATTAAGGGAAAGGTTGTTCCTGTAGAATCCTTACCTAAAACACCCCCTGCAGCCAGACAATATAGAAAGAGAAAGGGTGAGCACTACATTGCAGCACCAAGCAATCCAAATGAAAAAACTAGAATTATAAATCAATTGAGGATGAACTCCAAGGTTCTTTTTAAGCCATCACTAAAACACCCCTAGCTAATTGTGATCGAGGATGATGATAGTCCTGAATTTGCCAACATGGAAGAAAGGGAAGTCAATTTTTTAAAGGGAATGAAAGTGAAAAAAGATAAATCAAAGTCTAGTGAGGATGAGGTTGCAGAAACACCATTTGTGACAGTGAAAAAGGAGTATCCTACAGACTCCATTCATTAGGGAATACATGATTATGGACTTGATCCTAGGCAAGATTCTATTGGCACCTCACCACATGCAGGGGATCCTTACCATAGTTTACAAGACATTAAACCAGAGATTGAAACTAACACTTTGGGAGTACCGGGGTCCATTAAAGGAACAAAAGGGAAGGAACCTGAGGTTGTACACAAATACAATATGGGAACAAGGAGTAGAACATTGGATAACCACAACAAATCTATCACAGAGAAAGAATAAAAGAATAAATAGGTTTAGGTCAAAAAAAAGAGGTTTGATGATAGCCAACAAGTGAAAGAACTGAAACTTCAAGTCCAGACCTTGCAACACCACAACCAGGAATTGGAAAAAATATACTCCAGACTGCACAAGAAGTATCAAAGACTCCAGAAGAAACACTAGAAGACTTGTTTCTTTCTAAAGGAGATAATTTGAAGGATTACTTAAATAATTTGCTAACACATACAATTATATCCCATTTGGCCTCCAACAACACGCATGGATACCAATGCTTGATACAAAACTTAGTTTTGTTAGTCCTAGTCAGTTTTTTCAAAGCTCAGTTCACTTCAACAAATTCATCAGTTTGATTTTATCAGTAGTAGCAGTTTTAGTTATTTCAGTACAATAATTTTTATATTAAGGCATAATAAGTGGCCATTTGTGTTTGATATGAACCACTTATTTTTGTTAATTCAAGTTTGAAGTATACATTACTATACTACAACACTATTTAGTTAATTCAATAAATTGTTCTCCAACTGATAGTGTAAAGTTAATCCTCAGTTCCAGATGGACGAGAGCCTCTACAAATTTGATAAATATACAATTTTGTATGTTTTGGGGTTAGGTTTTTTGGGAAGGAAATCAATATATCAAATTGGTTGAGCCTATTCTATGATTGGAAAAAATCTCTCTAGCTGGTGAATATTCTCTTGATGACAATGTGTTTTATGTTCAAATCTATATGTCTTTTTCTCTTATCTTGAATTCAATTTTTGATGTGTGCAAAGTACATTTCATTTTCCTTTCAAATATTGTATAACTCATCTTTACTGATATGCAACCTGTAAAACAACTAATGCTTTAGTGAAGATTTGTTTTTATTACAACCCGTGGGATTAATTGTGTTTGGATACTTGTTTAATGCCTTTAAATATTATTTTAAGACTTAAACTTCTTACAACAGATAATTCATTGAGTTGTTTGTTGTTTTTTCCTTTGTTCGTCCCTCTATTTTCTCACTTGTCTATCATTTGTGTGCCACCAGACAAGGAGGACCTACAACCATATCATTTTTCCAGCCCAACCATGTTTTTGTCTTGGTAAACCAACCCTCCAACTAACCAACAAAATCAAATAATAAAAAAAGCAGTCATTCCAAAACTTGAGGTGGCCTAGCTCTGCCCTTTAGCAGTCAGGTGCAGACTTTAGGTCCAACACCCTCAACGCCACCTTCCTCACCTTGATCCTTAAAGAGGAAAATGTTGCAGTTCCAGGTAAGTACCGACCCATATCTCTTTGCAACGTTATCTACAAAATCATCACTAAACTCACGAAAAATAGGATAAAACCTCTTCTTCCCCTACCTATGTCCTCTAAGAAAATGGGCTATTTTGGGGGAAGGAAGATCCTGGATGGAATCATTATTTCCCATGAGGTCATTCATTCCATAAAATCCACCAATAAACTGGACATGCTCCTCAAACTGGACCTCTCCAAATCCTTTGATCGTCTCCGTGGGGAATACATTGAAAAGATTCTCCTAGCCTTTAACTTTAGTCAAGACTGGGTTCAGTGGATCCTCTACATCCTTTCCTCTGCCTTCTTTTTGGTTCTTTTCAACGACTCCCCCTCCCCCACCTTCCTCCCTTCCCAAAGAATTCGACAAGGAGATCCCCTCTCCCATTTTCTCTTCATCCTCATGGCTGATGGTTTAAGTCGAATGTTAAAAAATGCCAACACAAATGGCTCTCTTAAAGGATTGAATCTCCACAATAGTCATCCTTTGACCCACCAAAAATTTGTGAATCAAAACCTACTCCTCACACACCCCTCCATTCAAGAAGCATGAACCCTTAAAATATTTCTTAACACCTTCTCAGATGCATTAGGAGCCTCTGTCAACTTGGACAAATATCTCATATTCTTCTTCAACACGCCCCCCAATACTCAAAGAAATATTGTTAGAACCCTGGGATTTGCTTCCTCCTCTCTCCCCTCCAAGTACCTGGGCACTCCTTTAATCACCTCAGCCATCAAACACTCCACCTGGAAGGATCTCATCGAAAAATTAACTCAAAATATCTCCTCTTTTACTTTCAGAACTCTCAATCTTGTAGGGCACCTAGTTCTCATAAAAGTTATTTTGCAAACAATGTCATTGTATCTCTTCTCTGTTCTCGCAGCCACCAAATGGGTGCTCAACTCCATCTATAAAATACAATGCACGTTTCTATGTAGTGGAGATAATAACATCCAAAAATGGGCTCTGGTCAAATGGGACACAATCTATTTACCAAAGCATATGGGTGGCCTTAGCATAAGGGACCAAATCAAAAGAAACGAAGCTCTTAGTGCGAAAATGCGGTGGAATTGGATATCCAAAAGATCCACTCCTTGGGCATATCTCTGGCACAGAAAATATGCCCCAAACTGGGATCCCCACAACTTGATACGCTTCACTCCCACCTCTCAAGGCTCCCTCATTTGGAATTCTACAAAATGACAATGCCACCTCATACAACAACACAGTTTTTGGGAAAATAGAAATGGTGCCCCAGAAAAATTTTGGTCGGACTCTTGGCAACAACTTCCAAGCTTGGAAGGACAACATAACCTATCACCACAAGGAAATTCAAAGGTTAATGACTACTGACACACCATCGATCAACAACACTTCAGGAAATGGTTACTTCTCCACAACTCTCTTCTCCACCTGTCAGCAAAAACCAGAACGCAAATTGCGCAAGATGTAAGCAATCGCAAAATTCGAATTAGTCAGGTCAATGACAAGCTCATATGGGGGTACTCACCAAGGGGAACTTTCACTATCAAAGAATCCTATCACCTTCTCAGCTCCCCAATTCTATACCCTCCAAACCCTAGCTGGGCCAAGCTTTGGTCCCTCAAGACTTCGCAAAACATCTCAATCTTTCTATGGCAGGTCCTTCATAGATGCATCCTCACCTGGGACAATATCCTCAAAAGAGTATTCTTTGGAACTTCGATATGTGTTCTTTGTAACTACAATGAGGAATACATAGACCATATTCTTGACAATTTTTCTTTCTCCAACAACTTATGGGATAAGATAGTGATACTCTATATAAAGTCCATTCGAATCCATGGAAACATAACTCATATTCTCAAAATCTAGGCTCACAATCCCTACCAGAAATTAATTCTCAACCGCCTCTGGCATCTTCTCTCGGGTTTAACATTGTATGGAACATTGGAAAGAGCGAAACCATCACATATTCAAAGAAAACTCCTCATCTAAAGACTCCCTCTGGACCATATGTAGAAAATAGTTGATAGAGATAGTCCTTCTCCATTCTTATTTTGACCTTGAACTCAAAGCACAACCAAATGAATATTTACTTCTTCAGTGATGGGAACTCACTCCTGCCATCCACGTGGGCCCCCCTCTTCTATAGATTCCCACACAAGATCCCCCACTAGCCCTGATCATTGTTGTCCCCCCTATTGGTTTCCTCAAACTCAACTTTGATGGTTCCTCAAAAGGTAATCTCGGTCCTACGAGTTTTGGAGGTGTCTTCAAAAACAACATGGGGGAAATCATCTCTCTATATTACAAAACTATTGGACATGACATTAACAATGCAATTGAACTCTCAGGTCTCCTCCATGGCCTCATAATTGCTAGAAAAAAAATATATTTTCCCTCCTTTAGTTGAAGGCAACTCACAACTAATTATATCTATGGAAATCCATCTTCAAAATGGCTCTCAAAGATCAAAACTCTCCCCCAGTTGGCACTTGGACCAGGGTCTCTATCATCTTTCTCAACTCTTGGATTTCAGGGACTCCATCTCCATCCTCCATGTCTGACACAAGGCAAAATCCCTAGCTGACATAATAGCCAATGAAAGCTTCAAGGAAAACTTGGACCTCCATGACCTTACCATAGCAGAGCTCTCCAACCACTCCATCAGGAAATTATGTATCGATATTGGGCTCAAGGACTCCTCTCCCCCATATGCGAGTGTCCACCTAGAGGCCTCAACCAATTCCCTCAGCATGCACCACTCTGTCTGGACGTGATCCTCCTCACCCCCCATCATGCGCTTTAATTGTCCTCCTACCTCGAGACGCAACTTCATGACTCCTCCCATGGCTCCCACTCTCCACTTGCTCAACCTATGTAAGCTCCATCAGTTCACATGCTCCCAAAGATTGGAAAACTTTATGGCACCAAATTTGGCATCCCCTCATATTGACACTCTTCTCTCGGCCACCAGCGACCTCTCCACTCATTCTCTCCTTACCTCCTATGTGAATTGGATCTCTGATATTCACAGTCGACGTCTCTCTGCTCTCTACACAAGGTGGAGGCTCTCCTTCCTCAGAATGCCCAACTTTATCTTTTTCTCTTTCATGCCTCCTCGCAGATAGGTCACTCCCACCTTGGGGAGAAATGGTCGTGGTAGGTGAGCCTCCATAGTTCCTCCCCCACCCCTCCTGGCCAATGAGGATGGGTATGATCATTTGATTCCAGTATCACTACGGAAACTGCTTGATGAATGGGAAGAAGAAGTATAAGGCTCTCTCCTAGCATCGTGTCGTACTTCCAGGCACCATCAGAGCTACTTGGTGGTAAAAAATGTTGGATTACTAAGAGGGGGGATCAATCAGTAACAAGAATTATACCAATTATTAATCCTTTAAACCAGAAAGTATATTTTTTTACTTATTCAACCATGTTCATTTGTTCATCATCAATATCTTACTGTATCATAAGCATCAACATTCATCGGTGCATAATATACAATAACAGACACATCCACACAATGCACAGTACACCAATATTTACATGGAAACACAATGTGGGATAAAACCACAACTTTTTTTTCTTATATGTCAATAATTACATTCAAGGAAGCACCAACTTCCAATTCTCTAGCTACAACTAGAAGGAGGCTCCGACCCCCTAGTTTTTCAGGCTACAACCTAAGGGAACCTCCAACTCCGGAATTCTCTAGCTACAACTAGAAGGAGGCTACAACCCCCTATGTTCTCTGGCTGCAACTGGAAGGTGGCTACAACCACCTATCATTTCCCCGTCCAACTGCCCTGAAATATAAATGCCAAATGTAGATAACTTGTCATTGTCACTGAATCAACCACTTCCATTGTCAAACTGTCACTGTCAACCTATATCAATAACCTGTAACAACCTATACCAATCAACCTGAACCAAACAACCTGTACCAATCAACTAAACCAACATGTACCATGTATCAAACTGTACCATCAACAAGTGCATCAACCATGCACTAAACTTGTACAAATAACCTATCACAACAACCTGTCTCATCAATCTTATCAACTAAATCAAATCTAATCACCAATATCAATCACCAAGACAACTCTCAACCATATGAAAAATATCACCAAGATGTGCATCAACCAATCACAACAACTCATAATCATCATCAAGATCAATATGATCTTCTAATAATATACCAAGACAAGTATGCTACATCATCCAGAAATGATGTGTCAACAATACTACTAACAAGTGCCTCCAACCATGTATCAAGTATGTACCAATCATGCATGAACTACACATCAACTATGACTCATCAAGATGTACCATCACCATCAACTATACACCTCATGTATGTGCCAACTCATCAACTACTTGTCTCAATCATGTACCCAACATATAGCTCAACCATATACCAAATACATACACCTATATAACCATAAAAAGTTATCTAACAATTCATCACTCTATCTATAAACCATATATCATAAACCCTTACATTAAACCATATGCCACAACCTCACTTTTATGTATCCTCAAGCTAAACCAACAACTTCATCAACACATCACAACCAAAAGACCAAATCCATATGCCAAATACCAACAACAAAATACCAACTGTATCCCTCAACAAATCTGATATATGCAACAATATTGAACATCCAATACCATCTCGAGAGCTAAACCCTAGCTCACAAAACATACCTCAAACAAGATGTGCCATATCTCTCATAAATAGCCCCAACTGTGCTATTGTTGCAGTTTTGTTGCCGTGATTATGTTGCCGCGATTCTACTGCCACGATTTTTATGCTGCACTTTTTTTGCCATGATTTTTCTGCTGCACCTTTTCTGTAGCGATTTTTCTGCTGCACTTTTTCTACCTCAATTTTTCTACTGCACTTTTTCTGCCGTGATTTTCCTGCTGCACCTTTTCTGCTGCAAATTTGATCTATCAATAATTACTGCCAAAATAACCTTTCACAAAATATATATTAGATGATATTAAATAGGTGCTACTGGGAGAGCCTTTCTCTCTTATTTATACTTCCATGTATCTTCCTCTAGAAGTATCATCTTTGGTCCACTGAACCACTTTGTCCACTTAGCCACTTTTCACTTAACCACTTTGTCCACTTAACTTAACTACTTTGCACAAATAGTAATTTATCCACTCCTAGTTGCAACTAACTTTATTATTTAATTTATTTATTTTTCAACCACTTTGACTTATCCATAAATAGTAAACTCACCACTTCTTGTTGCAACCACTTTATTATTTAAATACTTTCTCTTTGCAACCACTTTGACTACTTTATTATTAAAATAGTTTATCTTTACTCACAACTTCTTGTTGCAACTAACTTTTCTACAATTAGTCAATTCATAACTTATTTTCCCTTAACTAACTTCTTGTTGCAACCACTTTATTATTTAATTCATTTCTTGGTCAACCACTTTGACTGTTCAATCTTTTCATCACAACTACTTTACCATAATTACCAAACTCACAACTTCTTGTTGCAACTAATTTATTTTTAATTATTTTCTTAATGCAACAAATATACCCATGATTAACTCCTAGTTTCACCCACTTTGACTAGACAACTTCTTCTAGGGGTTTCTATAATAATTTGACTTCTTTGACCTTCTAGGGGCTTCTAGATAACTCATGAGGGTTCTCCAACTTCACAAGGACATAACTCTCTAACCGTGAGGAGTTATGTGATGTTCCACATATCAACGAAAATGAAATGACATGTACTATCCATATAGAATAGTCTTACCTACATATATGATGATCTTCATTACATTATTCCTCAACCATACTTGGGATCCTTACCCATACCTCTAGAGATACCATACATTCTCAAGGGTTGACATCAATCTCTAAAAGTTGACATCAATCTACAATATCACTCTCCAAAGGTTGACATCAATGACAACCAACAATCCAAACCAATTGTTCATCAATATAAACCAAATGTCTGAATATTTTCCCCTTTGTCATTGATGGAAACAATTAGCCATGATAACATTCATGCTCATACTCCTCATCAATGTTTCTATCTCTCCCCCTTTGACTGTTAATTTTAGAGCAATTATTAAGTTTCTTTTCAATTTACTAGATAACAATAGCATAGGTGGGATCACTAAGAGAAACAAAATCACAAGATACACAATATTTATCCTTGGAAACCCTCATGGGGGAGAAAACCCAACAAAAAATTCCTTAATATAGATAGCCAAGACAATAAACCAAAACACTGGAGAATATCCAACACTGAGCAATGTGCCTCTCTCTTCCTTCTTCTCCCAACTACAGTTATCTCCAAACTTTCGCACTTGTTGAGTGAATGAGTGAGTAAGCTAATGAGACACAAACCTCTCTTATTTATTGTAGCTGGCAGGCACTAGGGAGGTGTATCTTCACTAGGCAAGGCTGAATTCTTAACTTAGTGGTTAAAACCACTTTAATTAGGCATGGGGGGCGACTTCTTAATTTGCATGATATAATTAGGGTTTGACCAATCCACAAAAGGGGATTTGGTCATTTAGAAATCCTAACATGATCAATCCACAAAATGGGGATTGATCTAATTAATAATGACTCAATAATAAATAGAATACTCTTTGCAGTTATAATATTTCAACACTCTCCCTTAACAAGAAGGGTATCCTACAACATCGTCAGGAGAGAGAGAGGGAAACAACATCAACAACATCTGAAACATTGACTGGCATATATATAAATCATCAGAAGTTTTTCTCATCATCATTCACAACATGGAGCTAGAGTAGCATTGGTCATGATACCATATTATAATCAACATCACTCCCCCTTTCGAGGAAGGTCCTTTCGAACTATACCAAGCTTGTCTCCAAAGTGTTCAAAATTTACACAAGATAGGGGCTTGGTCAACACATATGAAACCTTCTCTTCTGTGTCAACATATTGGAGCTTTAGGTCTCTCCTCTGCACCATATCATGAATGTAGTGATATCAGATTTCTATGTGCTTCAAATTTTGATGGAACACAGGGTTCTCTGTGATCTTTATGCAACTCTAGTTATCACATATAATCACGGTTGCTTCCATATCCATATCGAATAGAACTGTCAACAAATTTCGTAGCCATATGGATTCACAACTGGTGGAAAATGAAACAATGTATTCTGCTTCTGTTGTGATGAGAGAAATACTAGATTGCTTCCTACTCTGTCATGAAGTCATGGCTGACCCCAGACTGAAGCAACATCCCGAAGGTCTCTTCTTTTAGAAACACTTCGAGCCCAATTTGAATCGGTATAACCAATCAATCTGAAGTCTTGATCTCCATTGTAGCAGAGACCAAAATTCAATGTACCCTTAAGTTATCTCATCACATGTTTTATAGCAACAAGTTGAACACGTCTGGGCTCTACCAGATACTGACTCAAGGTGTTCACAAAAAATATATATATATAGCCTGGTGTTCGTCAGATACATCAATGATCCAATGATATTTATGTACAACATAGCATCAACCAATTATGATGAAGTATCAACCAGGAGCTTCAACACTGTTTCCATGGGTGTATGCATGGATTTACACTTCAACATATCAAACCTTTTCAATATTCCAACTACATACTTCCCTTGGTTAAGGAATATCTTCTTTGTGCTCTGGCAAACCTCAAGACCTAATAAATAGTGCATTATGCCTAGGTCTTTCATCTCAAATTATGCAGAAATATTCTTCTTGCAATCAATGATGAGCCTTTCTTATGTAGTTAAGAATAAGTCATCCACATACAACAACAATATAACTGGATCATCATTCATAACCTTGAAGTAAAGGTTAGAATCAACTTTACTCTTGGTAAATCCCAAGCTCATCAAGAAACTAGAAATCCTTCCATTCCAAGCTTTGGGATCTTACTTGAATCCGTACAAAGCCTTCTTGAATCTACAAACATGAGTCTTTATGTCTTCAACTTCAAACCCTTGGGGTTGTTCTATATACACTTCTTATTCAATGACACCATTCAAGAAGGCTATATTACATCCATCTGGTGTAACTTCCACTTCATCTTAGCTGCAAGGGCTATGATGGTTCTGATAGAAGTGTATCTGGCTATAGGAGAAAAAATCTCTTCATAGTCAATTCCTTCCTTTTGAGAAAATCCATGAGCTAAAAATCTTTCTTTATATTTTTCAATACTTCCATTAACAACATGTTTTATCTTGCATATCCATTTGGAAGATACCACATCTTTTCTCTTCAGTCTGGGAACTATCTCCCATACATCATTATTTATAATGGATTGGTATTCTTCTGTCATGGTATATTCACATTCTTTATTTTGAATGGATTCTTCAAACAAATTATTCTTCTTCTCTAAGAGATCATCAAAGCCATATAACTGGATAATGGCTTGGGTTTCTTGACTTGTCTCATGGTACCGTCTGGGGCACCATACTTCTCTCCATCTTGAATAAGTTCCCTCACCCAAGCTAGATTTCTCTTGTGAGAGATCGTCATCTGGGGAGGTTCTTGAATTCCATCATATCATGGTCTTCATTAATTTCATCATCAGGGGAAATTGTGACTTCCCTTATTGGTTCTACAACTCTAGGAGATATAGGTTATTCTTCATATACTTCTTCAAGATGACATCTTTTTGAATTCTTGAGTGCTACATCTTCATCAAAGGTTACATCTCTGTTGATATCAATGTGATGGTAACCTGGTATATAAATTCTGAAGGCCTTTGAGACCTCACAGTATCCAACAAATATTCCCTTCTTTCCTGAAGGGTCCAACTTGGTTCTCTTCTCTTTCGGAATATGTACAAACATTAGACAACCAAATATTTTGAGATGGCTTGCTTCTGGCTTCTTTTCAGAGAACATTTCTTTGGGGGTTTTGAAACCAAGTGCACTATGGGATAATATGTTTTGTACATACATTATTTTTCTTATTGCTTCTTCCCATAAGTGCATTGGAAGATATTGATCATGGATCATAGTCTTCATTACTTCCATTATTGTTCTTTTCTTTCTTTCTTCTACACCATTTTGTTGAAGATTGTAGGGAGTGGTGAGTTCCCTCTTAATTCCGGCATCTCTATAAAATCTTAAAAACTCTTTTGAAGTGTATTATCCTCCATTATTTGACCTAATTATCTTGATCTTTCTTTCAAAGAGGTTCTCTATCAAGGATTTGAATTCCTTGAATTTTCCAAACACTTCATCTTTTGATTTTAATAAGTAAACCCAAGTCTTGCAAGAATCGTCATCAATAAATGATACATAGTATACATACCCACAAAGAAAGGTGGATGGAATTGGGCCACATACATCTGAGTAGATGAGATCTAAGACTCCTTCTTCTTTACTATCGCTCTTCGAGAAAGGATTCTTGATGTTATTTCCTTGTGCACACACCTTCATGGTCAACTTTAAAATATGGTAGACCTGTAATTGCCTTACTCACATATGGTAAGGCCTTGTAATTGATGTGAGCTACTATTATATGCCAAATTTCATAGGGACTCTCAGTAGAGTGAGTCAAGGTTGTAACTGATTGACCTTTTAATTTGTACATGACACCTTCTTCTGTTCCAATAACAAATTCATGTTCTATGGTTTTTCATTTAGGTCACATGAGGAATTCACCATCTATGAATGGAAACATGAAGCCTTTCTTATCTAAAGTTGAGATAGAAATCAAGTTCTTCGTCAAACCTGGTACGTATAGTACATCCTTCATCTTCATTGGGGTCCCTGAATCAAGTTTGTAATTGGACTCTCCCACTCCTTTGATAGGGTACTGGTAATCATATCCAAGTGTAACTTTCTGGGGAAAGTTCCTGTTTGTAAGGGTAGAGAGAATGCCTCTCTGAACTTTCATGTGCTTAGAAGCACCAATATCTATGAGCCAAGTATCCTCACCAGGTGACACTAATCCTGAGAGGGAAACGATTAAGACATAGTCTTCAATATTTTCTGTAATCATCTTCATGGGTGGCTCATCATCTTCAACTGCATGGGCATGGTGCCTTTTGTTTGTCTTATTATATTATTCTCTTCTATTTGGAAAATTCTTAGCAATATGTCCCATCTTGTCACAATGGTAACATTGGTAGGATGAGAAGTCCTTTTCTCTTCTTTGACCTTTTTGAAACTTTTGGAATCTCCTTGGAGGGTGAGATTCTTTATGAGAATGGTTGAATCTATTTGGGGATTGAGATTCCTTATGTAGGTGGGTCTCCTTCTTGAAGTGAAACCTTTTCTTTCCTCCTTTAGCATGAGAAGATAGGGCTTGATCTTCATCCCTTAATAGTATTGCTTCTCGGTTAGCTACTCTTGCTTCTTCTTGAACACATTCTTCCCAAAGACTGTCAAAATGTAGTTTCTCATTTATGGCACAAATGGTTTGGATGAATGCACCCCAAGGTCTTGTGAGACCATTCAAATTTGTCATTATGAGTTCATCTTCATCTAGGTTATATTCAATTTCTTCTAATTGTTCTTTGAATTGAGAGATTCTAGAAAAATATCCATGAATCATTTCTCCTTTCTACATCTTTGTGTTCTTCAATTGAGTTCTCAAGTTCATCTTTCGATTAATGTTTCTTCCTTCATACATTCTGGTTAGGGAATCAAACATTTCTTTTGGATAATTCTTAGATGCCACTTGAGGGATAAAGTTATCTTTGATAGAGTCTAAAATGATTCTTTTGGCCCTAACCATGTTCTTCTGGTACTTTGCTTTAGCTTTAGCATCTACAGGTTTTGGTACATTTTCCTTGATGAATTTTTCTAGGTAATTATCTTCAAGAATGAGTGCAGTCCTATACTTCCAGGCATGGAAGTTTTCCACAACTTATAACTTGTCAACAATCTTGGTGCTTGAAGACATCTTGACCTAGATCTTGGAAAATGACCAAAAAAATGAAAGTTCTCAGAAGTTAAATATGAACTTACCAAAAGGTACGCATGGTTGAGGCGAGTAGCATGGTGCAATAAGTTTTCTGAAAATCCAAATTGTACCCCTTGAAACTAAGCTTGCACAAATCTAGACTGGTACTTCTCGTATTGGTTCTCGTTTCCTGGTTTTCTAATTTTCTGGTACCAAGGTTTCAATTTCTGGGAGTTTTGTCCACTAAAAAGGTGTGCTCAAGCTGCTAATGAGTTCGCTAGAATAGGGCACACTTCCCTAGAATTTTTTAGGATGAAATTCCTCTTCAAAAAAAATCCCTAATGTTCTTATACGCCAATAATGACGTTTTTTCTTATCCAGTGAAAGGTACTCTCTTCAGCTTAGGTCTGATCCCATGTTAATTTTAGAGAAGCTATTAATTTTATTTTCAATTTACTAGATAACAATAGCATAGGTAGGATCACTAAGAGAAACATAATCAAAAGATACACAACATTTATCCTAGGAAACCCTCATGGGGGAGAAAACCCAACAAAAACTTCCTTAATATAGATAACCAAAACAATGCCAAGACAATAAACCAAAACACTAGAGAATATCTAGCACTGAGCATTGCACCTATCTCTTCCTTCTTCTCCCAACTGCAACTATCTCCAAACTTGTGCACTTGTTGAGTGAATGGGTGAGTGAGCTAATGAGGCACTAGCCTCTCTTATTTATAGTAGTCGGCAGGTGCTAGGGAGGTGTCTCTTCACTAGGCAGGGTCGACTTCTTCACTTAGTGGTTAAAACCACTGTTTAATTTTCATGAGATATTTAGGGTTTAAACCAATCCACAAAAGGGGATTTGGTCATTTACAAAGCCCAACATGATCGATCCATAAAGGGGATTGATCTAATTAATAATGAATCAATAATAAATAGAATAATCTTTGCATTTACAATATTTCAACATTGACATCAATGGCAAAGGGTATCTCTCCTTGGGGATGCTCCCCCTGAATGAAATCTCCTTGAGGTTTCTCCCTTTGTCTAAATGCCTTTGATATTTTCCCTATGTTTATAAGCCTCTGATTACTCTCTCTCCCTTCATATGAATAATATCTCCCCATTTGAAAAAGGGTATCACTCTGATGCAACACTAAATTCATATCGCTCATTCTTCCCTTGTGACAATCACTCCCTCTGGAAACATGCCTATGTGATCTCTCTCCAAGCATCTAATTCTCTATCCTACATCTGATGAATCTCTTCCCCTAGAATCATACCTCTATTCTTACCTATTTGTCTAACAACTTCTCTAAATGATATTTCTACCTATATTTTTGGTTTTGTTTCTCTCTCTTTACTTCTCTGCAAGATGTTGTGTAGAAAAAATATAAGTCTTCATGTACCTGCTGCCTTTTGGAGTTATTTTCCATTGGTGCTTGTTTGTGTAATCAATTGACACATATGAAAATAATTCAAGTATAAGAATTCAAATATTCATGTGTAATTATAATCCATTATGATAATGTTCCTTTGTTTTTGAACCACTCTCTGAACCAATCTATGAATCTGTGCTCTCATCCACTGTCATATATCTATCCAAACCTACTAAGTGTTCTTATGAATCCATATATGTCCATACTTTCCAATACTATGTTGTACAATTGTCCATAATGTTGACCCATCTATTACTGTACTATCATGAAGTCTTCACTACTACAATTGATTAATCTATCATATTATATTTCTGCTAACTGACTACTCTAAATCTTTCTACTCAAACTTTGCAAGTTGCTCGAAGGATGGTTCTCTAGTATGTCTCAACTACCACATAGACTCTCCATGTCTAATATTCATATTACCTGGGAGTATCTAATCCAGATGTCTTATAACAATTCTTTCTCTAATGTGGAGTCATAATCATCTTTATCAGTAGATTCATCATCTCTTTGAACTCTGAATTATTTATTTATGTTTGTGGATTCATCTTTCACTACAATACCTAAAAGTAAAATATATTGAACATGTTCCTTATTTACTTGTCCTTATTTTCTTTCATTTCTTTTCCAAACCTTTTTGTATTTGACATCTTCCTTTTTCTATGTAGATTTGTCTTCGTCTCGTTTTATTGCCAATCTTGCGATCTCTGGGACCTGGTCTTTGTTCACATGTTATTCATGTTTTCTTATCCATACTTTCTTATATTTGATATTAGTGTTCTCTTTCATGGAAGTATCGATCACACTTATACAATAATGCGCTATGTGTCCATGGTTATGACATTTGTAAAATTCAATGTTACATGGGACCACATAAGCATTTGTTGTTTGAACACTTCTTTTATCATCTGATCCAAACGGATCTAGAAAGGCCAAAAATTCAAATTTCTTGGATTTAGATGAAATCGATGCCATTGCATAGGTATCGTTGTGCCAATTCTGGTAGTATATTTTTTTTCGAAAATGGACTTTGTATGGTGAAGTTATCGCGATCTGAAGTTCAAGGCAAACTGGTAAAAAAAGTCAAAGTCAACAGTTTGTATTGTTGACGTCGACAGTATGTCAATAGGACAAGTGATAGATGATTTCATGATGATGTCAGCAAGACACATGGAAGAACCAGGACGTGCCACGTGGCAGTCATTTTTGGAATTTTCAAAGGTTGATTTCAACCAGTAAAAATTTGACATATGGCACTGTACGAAAGCGACATGTGGAAATTTGTACCTGACGTGTGTTGACAATAAAAATCATAATGAGGAATATTGCCCGCAAAGTATTGCTAAATCCTATTATTTAAACTATGCCAATGATATACAATACTAGTAGGTGGGACCCCCTTGTATATTGGAGGCTCGAAGATAGTCATATCACACATTTTATGTTTCTATTTTGATGTTGCTTACATGGTCTTAGATGGTTGATGATGCAATCTTGGTTTTGTTTTTGACATGATGACAGGGGCATGATGCATTTATGAGATGTTTTGTTATTCAAAGCTTTAATTTCATGTTAGAATTGGCATATATATATTGCAGTTGTTATACTTGATTAGGTCACCATGATTTGTTGCCTAACTACACCTACACAAGACATATGTTAGTAATAACATCAAACAAAAGAAATGGAAAGAGACTTATAAAAAAAATCCAAGAGAAGGGGCATATACTATACTATGTTAGAAGTCATTTGAAATTTAAATGGAACAAGTTAGTGTTAATCCTAACTAGCAATGGTTAGTGGCTATGCAAATTATATTTGACTTATATAAAATGCATTTGATATATGGTATGGTATGTTTTTGGCAATGGTTAATATGTATGTTAGGTGGCACATTTGGAAAGCAATATGTCACAAGTTTCAATGGTTAGAATTAATGGAATGGTTAATGGTATTGGTGATCGTTGGTTGTCGTGTACTTCAAAATTGAATGTGGAGGAAGATGGAAGCGACGTGCAGTAAATGCACGTCACTCCAGAGTTCTTCCATCAGGTCGTCACCCTAGCATGGTTATTGTTTAATTTGGTTTTATTGGTGGTTAAGATTCAATCCTGGAAGGAAATTCTCGAACATATCATGCTTTTTAAAGCTATGTGTTACAGGTATGGTTCTTTTCACCCATCCATGAATTTCGCTCTGTGTATGAACCGAACGATGGCTCAATAATGTGTTGGTTTGTGTTTTCCTGAGATTGGCAACTTTGTAAATGTGTGGGTCTTCTCTCTGCAATGTGACTGTGTGGTTATTCATTTTGCAAATGAAATAATTGGTTGGTTGTACTGTGTGGTGAAAACCATGATGGCTCTCTATTGTTTTAAGTAGTTATGGGTATTTTGTTGGAGGGTTTCGCTCTGTTTAGCCTTGTTGGCCACTTCCTCACAATTATGGTATCCATGTTCGGTTGTATCCGAGTTGCTACGAGGTTGTTGTATATGTTTTTGAACTACCTTTTGGTCACTGTGTATTTTCCAGAGCCATGGTCATGGGTTATCCACCTGGTCATAGGCTTATTTTGTGGTATTGGCATCAACGTACCTCGGAAATTGGTTATAGGATGGCCATTATGCCAAGAGATTTCCTGCACTAACCAAGTCATACCAAGACCTGCACTAACCAAGACAAGGAAGGCAACTCGATACAAGCTTGGGTAGACAAGTTATTATCAATTATATCTCAATATCCATAGTTATACCAGCTATTCTATTAGACCAGCCTAGAGCACGCAGGTTTTTTCCTTTCGTTATCGTACGCAGGTCTGTGTTTGCTTTATGGTTATTGGTGGTACCTCGGGTCTATATTCCCAACGGCATTGTTATAAATTTGTTTCAACTCTTGAGAAAGGTGCGAGGGTTATGCCTCTGTGTGGTCTTGGTAATTGTTACTATTTAGTGGAAAATTGTTTCTCCTTTGCATCGTTGCCTACCCTACTTAGTGTTGAACTGTTACACTATTACACAAACCGAGAGTTATAAAAAAACCTCATGGTTCCACCGTTCTTGTTTCGAAGGGTCTCTTCCTATTGTTGATATGTTCGACCTCAAGTTTCTCTATGCTTTGATGATTGAGAAAACTCTTAATTACTTCTTGTGTTCATTGCTACAGAGCTAGATTTTGATAACTCCAACTATTCGCACTCTTGTCGGGTATCTTGTTGACTGTCATAGATTGGTTGAGTGGTTATGATAGTTGCATTGAGTATTATCTCGTCTCTGTTTGATTGAGTTGTTGGAAAGTTTTAATTGGGGATGAGAATTGGTATACAGTCAAGGGGTTACCTCCTTTTTTTATGACAGTTGCACCAATAACCTAGCTCATTTTTTTTTATTAAATTGTTTGATTGGGAGTTAGTGGTAATGTACAATCAAAGGGTTGCCTCTTTTTGTTATGCATTGGATCATTGTGTTCCTACAACTTGGTGTCAATTGTGAATTGGTGATTCTTGTGTGTTTCACTAGTCTTGATCGGGATCATGGCAATTTCTGGAAATTGATGACTGTGATTTCATTGTTTAGTGTGTATGGATTATGGAGGTATCATGCATGTTTGATTTAAATTGCACCACCAGTGATGAAACTTGGGTTTTGTATTATGGTTTCATTGCAACGTTTTATTGGTTGATATAATGAAAAGGCATGAAATCGGGCAAGTTTTTAAAAGTCTGTTCAATTTGGAAAAAAGACTTGTGTATATGTTTACTTGGGAAATTGTGAATTATGGACAGTGGTTGATGTTTTATAGTAATATATGATGGATAGCAATAGAACAATGTGATTGTGTGTTCCTTTTGATTTTGTTTAAATGAAAAGAAAAGAAATGATAAAAAAACAACTATTCTCTTGACGGGAATGTCGAAAGCCATAGTGATTCTGAGTATGATTATAGACTGTGTTAATTGAGAATTTTGAAGAAATTGGATGTGGGACAGTGAATAGTCTTGACATACAGTAAATTGTTAATTGGTATTGGTATCCTTGTATTGAATACAAAGTATTATTATGGATCACTTAATTGGTTTTATGAAAAGTATTCATTCTTTTCCATACCATTCTTTCACTTTTCTCACATTACGAGTCCCCTCACCTTCCCATATTCATTATCCACTCCCTATTCTTAAAATTTAATTATAGTTAAGATAAATTCGGTATTATGATAGTTAAAGGATCACACAGGGATGAATTACAATGATATATTCTTTTTATTTACGATACAATTGATTGTTTGATGATTTGTTGAGAAGTAATCATGATATATTCCCCCTCATTTTAACACTTTTTGCTTAATACAATCCCTCACATATCCTAGAACCCTTATTCACCCCCTGCTCACTGACAAGTATTAAACAATTTGTATGGATTAGATTGCGTGAGTCTGATGTGTTGATAAGCCAAACTTTGTTTCATATTTAAAAGAGATGTCATGTATGGTTGTTGAAGAAACTGTTTGTTAATCAATAATGCATATAGGAATGAGATTTTTTAGCAGAGGTGGCCATGGTTGGGGTAATAGAGGAAGAGTAAATTGGAACAAGGGCCCTATAAGGCCAAAGTTCTATATACATTTTGATGCAAACTCGCAAGAGTTGGGCCAACTATTTCAAGCTGGATTTTTAAAAGGGATTGGGCAAAGAGTGGTCCAAACTAGGCCAGAAATGCCTCTCTTCCAAGCCCCACATGTCTCTAGTATCCCTATGCCCCCTCATGACTCACTACAACCTAAAGTCTCCGAAAACGATGGATGGCAAGAGATTGTCCACCCGACAATCTCCCAACATTGTGGCTGGCCTAACTTGTCTCTACCTGCTCCTCCACCTGTTAATCAAATTTTCCAAGCTTCCTCTATCCACTCACCAGTGAAATCTTCCCATGCAAGAAAAAGGTTAAAAACTTAGGCCCACCATGCCCTTGACAAAGGAAAATCTATTGCTACCCCCTCCTCATCCTCAAATGACTCTACTAAATATGTGTCCTCTCGCATGCATTTGAGAGATGATTTCTCTCATGTGATGAGTGATATAAGGCCTAAAGGCTCCACACAACCTAAGGAAAATTCAGAGAGATCAAAAGGAGACAGTAGTAAGAAGGGAAATATTGCCTCCCAGAGTGGTAAATATGGTTTATAAGTGTTTTTATTTATTCATTGTTGAGAACAATTGACTTCTGAAATTTTGGAAAGCACACTATGTTTTGGATATATGAGTAATATATTTTTTGGATGTGATTTCAATTATCATTGATATAAATTGTCAAATTATGAGAAGTGATAATGGGAGCCACAAGGAGGGATGTGTTTGTTTGATTAACTAGTTGTGTTATGTTTGTTAAAGAACTAA